>JAJFZO010000470.1:0-30000 GCA_021397835.1 Moringa oleifera
GGGTGCCGTGTCGCATGGACCCTGGGCACGGGTAGCATGCCCAGGCAGCTCCAAGCAGGCACGGCATTGGCTGCTCGCCCAGCGTGCAGCAGCAGTGGGCGCGCCAGCTAGGCCGCGGGCGCCCATTGTGAGCCAGCCCCCACATCCCTGTCCCTCGACGTAGTGCCCAGTGAGCGAGCCAGTGTGGCCGCGTCACACGGACCCTGGGAACGGGTGGCATGCCCAGGAAGCCCCCAGCAGGCACGGAATGGGCTGCTTGCCCAGCGTACGACAACGGTGGGCGCTCCAGCAAGGCCGCGGGCGCTCATCGCAAGCCAGCCGCTAGTCCCTGCCCCTCATCTGACTGCCATGCGTGCAAGGCTGGGAAGCTGCGTTGCATGGAACCTTGGCATGGGTGGCACGCCAAGGCAGCCCCCAGCAGGCACGGCATGGGCTGCTCGCCCAGCGTGCGGCAGTGGTGGGTGTGCCAGCAAGGCCGCGAACGCCCATCGCGACCCAGCCCCCTCGTCCCTGCCCATCGACTGACTGCCAAGCGTACGAGGAAGGGGTGCCGCATCACACGGACCCTGGGAATGGGCGGCACGCCCAGGCCGCCCCCAGCAGGCATGGCATGGGCTGCTCACCCAGCGTGCGACAGCGGCGGGCGTGCCAGCCAGGCCGCGGGCGCCCATCGCCA
Source organism: Moringa oleifera (assembly GCA_021397835.1). Taxonomy (NCBI): domain Eukaryota; kingdom Viridiplantae; phylum Streptophyta; class Magnoliopsida; order Brassicales; family Moringaceae; genus Moringa; species Moringa oleifera. The sequence continues at coordinate 677 of JAJFZO010000470.1, forward strand.
GCCAACCTCCTCCTCCCTGTCCCTCGACTGACTACCCAGCGTGCGAGCCAGGGGTGCCGCGTCACACGGACAGTGGGCATGGGTGGCACGCCAAGGCAGCCCCCAGCAGGCACGGCAGGGGCTGCTCACCCAGCCTGCAGCAGCGGACGCCCATCACAAGCTAGCCCCCATGTCCCTGTGCCTCGACTAAGTGCCCAGCGAGCTAGCCAGGCGGGCCGCTTTGCATGGACCCTGGGCACTAGTGGCACGCCCAGGCAGCCCCCAGCAGGCATGGGATAGGCTTGCTTGCCCAGCGTGCGGCAGCGGTTGGCGTGCCAGCCAGGCCGCAGGCGCCCGTCGCGAGCCAGCCCCCACGTCCCTGTCCCTCAACTAAGTGGCCAGCGAGCGAGCCAGGGGGGATGCGTCAAACGGAACCTGGGCACAGGTCGCATGCCCAGGCAGGCCCCAGCAGGCATGGCATGGGCTGTTCGCCCAGCTTGCGGCAGCGGTGGGCACGCCAGCCAGGCCGCAGGGGCTCATCGCGAGCCAGCCTCCAGTCCCTGCCCCTCGACTGACTGCCCAGCGGGCGAAGCAGGGGTACCGCGTCGCACGGACCCTGGGCATGGGTAGCACGCCCAGGCAGCCCCCAGCAGGCATGGCATTGGCTGCTCGCCCAGCGTGCAGCAGTGGTGGGCGCGCCAGCCAGGCCGCGGGCGCCCATCGCGAGCCAGCCCCCACGTCCCGGTCCCTCAATTAAGTTCTCAGCGAACAACACAGGGGGGCCGCGTCGCACGGACCCTGAAACTTGTGGCATGCCCAGGAAGCCCCAAGCAGGCACGGCATGGGTTGCTGTGCGGCAGCGGTGGGTGCGCTAGCCAGGCCGCAGGCGCCCATCGCGAGCCAGCCCCTCATCCCTGCCCCTCGACTGACTGCCCAGCGTATGAGTAAGGGGTGCTGCGTCTCACAGACTCTCGGAATGGGTGGCACGCCAAGGCAGCCCCCAGCAGGCACGGGAAGGGCTACTGGCCCAGCGTGCGGCAGTGGTGGGCGCGCCAGCCAGGCCACGGGCGCCCATCGCGAGCCATGCCCCACGTCCCTGTCCCTCAACTAAGTGCCCAGCGAGCGAGCCAGGGGGGCCGCATCACACGGACCCTGGGCACGGGTGGCATGCCCAGGCAGCCCCCAGAAGGCAGGGCATGGGCTGCTCACCCAGTGTGCGGCAGCGGTGGGCGCGCCAGCCAGGCCGCGGGCACCCATCACGAGCCAGCCCTCACGCCCCTGTCCCTCAACGTAGTGCCAAGCGAGCGAGCCAGGGGGGCCGCATCGCACGGACCCTGGGCACGGGTGGCACACCCAGGCAGCCCCCAGCAGGCACGGCATGGGCTGCTCGCCCAGCGTGCGGCAGCAGTGGGCGCGCCAGCCAGGCCGCGGGCGACCATCGCGAGGACCAAGGGAACGGGTGGCGGGCCCAGGCAGCCTGCAGTAGGCACGGCATGGGCTGCTCGCTCAGCGTGGGGCTGCGGTGGGCGCGCCAGCAAGGCCGCGGGCACCCATCGTGAGCCAGCCCTCACGCCCCTGTCCCTCAACGTAGTGCCAAGCGAGCGAGCCAGGGGGGCCGCATCGCACGGACCCTGGGCACGGGTGGCACACCCAGGCAGCCCCCAGCAGGCACGGCATGGGCTGCTCGCCCAGCGTGCGGCAGCAGGGGCGCGCCAGCCAGGCCGCGGGCGACCATCGCGAGGACCAAGGGAACGGGTGGCGGGCCCAGGCAGCCTGCAGTAGGCACGGCATGGGCTGCTCGCCCAGCGTGCGGCAGCAGTGGGCGCGCCAGCCAGGCCGTGGGCGCCCATCACGAGCCAGCCCCCTCGTCCCTGCCCCTCGACTGACTGCCCAGGGTGCGAGCCAGGGTTGCCATGTCACACGGACCAAGGGAACAGGTGGCATGCCCAGGCAGTCCCCTGCAGGCACGGCATGGGCAGCTCGCCCAGCGTGCAGCAGCGGTGAGCGCGCCAGCCAGGCCACGGGCGCCCATTGTGAGCCAGCCCCCACGTCCCTGTCCCTCGACGTAGTGCCCAGCATGCGAGCCAGGGGGGCCGCGTCACGCGGGCCAAGGGAACGGGTGGCAGGCCCAGGCAGTCCCCAGCAGGCACGGCATGGGCTGCTCGCCCAGTGTGCGGCAGCGGTGGGAGCGCCAGCCAGGCCGCGGGCGACCATCGTGAGGACCAAGGGAACGGGTGGCGGGCCCAGGCAGCCCGCAGTAGGCACGGCATGGGCTGCTCGCTCAGCGTGGGGCTGCGGTGGGCGCACCAGCCAGGCCGCGGGCGCCCATCGCAAGCCAGCCCCCACGTCCCTGTCCCTCGACGTAGTGCCCAGCGAGAGAGCCAGAGGGGCCGCGTCACACGGACCCTGGGCACGGGTGTCATGCCCAGGCAGCCCCCAGCAGGCACGGCATGGGCTGCTCGCCCAGCGTGCGGCAGCGGTGGGAGCGCCAGCCAGGCGGCGGGCGCCCATAGCGAGCCAGCCCCCACATCCCTGTCCCTCGACGTAGTGCCCAGCGAGCGAGCAAGGGGGGGCACATCGCATGGACCCTGGGAACGGGTGGCACGCCCAGGCAGCCCCCAGCAGGCACGGCATGGGCTGCTCGCCCAGTGTTTGGCAGAGGTGGGAATGCCAGCAAGGCCGCGGGCGCCCATCACGAGCCAGCCCCCTCGTCCCTGCCCCTTGACTGACTGCCCTGCGTGCGAGCCTGGGGAGCTGCGTTGCACAGACCCTTGGCATGGGTGGCACGCCAAGGCAGCCCCCAGCAGCCACGACATGGGCTGCTCACCCAGCGTGTGGCAGCGGTGGGCACGCCAGCCAGGCCGCCGGCGCCCATATCGACCCAGCCCCCACGTCCCTGTCCCTCGACGTAGTGCCCAGCAAATGATCCAGGGGAGCCACGTCGCAAGGACCCTAGGCACGGGTGGCACGCCCAGGAAACCCCCAGCAGACATGGCATGGGCTGCTCGTCCAGTGTACGGCAGCGGTGGGCGCGCCAGCCAGGCCGCGGGCGCCCATCGCAACCCACCCCCCACGTCCCTGTCCCTCGACGTAGTGCCCAGCGAACAAGCCAAGGGAGCCGCGTCACACGGACCCTGGGCACGGAAGGCACCCCCAGGCAGCTCCTGGCAGGCACGGCATGGGCTGCTCACCCAGTGTACGGCCGCGGTGGGCTCGCCAGCAAGTTCGCGGGCGCCCATCGCGAGCCAGCCCCCTCGTCCCTGCCCCTCGACGTAGTGCCCAGCGAGCGAGCCTGGGAAGCCACGACGCATGGACCCTGGGCACGGGTGGCACGCCCAGGCAGCCTGCAGCAGGCACGGCATGGGCTGCTCTCCCAGCATGCAGCAGCGGTGGCGCACCAGCCAGGCCGCGGGCACCCATCGCGTGCGAGCCCCCTCGTCCCTGCCCCTCTACTTACTGCCCAGTGTGCGAGCCAGGGGTGCTGTGTCGCATGGACCGTGGGCACGGGAAGCATGCCTAGGCAGCCCCTAGCTGGCACGGCATTGGCTGCTCGCCCAGTGTGCCGCAGCGGTGGGCGCGCCAGCCAGGCCACGGGAGCCCATCGCGAGCCAGCCCCCACGTCCCTGTCCCTTGACGTAGTGCCCAGCAAGCGAGCCAGAGGGGCCATGTTGCACGGACCCTGGGCATGGGTGACACGCCCAAGCAGCCCCCAGCAGGCACAGCTTGGGTTGCTCACCCAGTGTACGGCAGCAGTGGGTGAGCCAGCCAGGCCGCTGGCACTCATTGCGAGCCAGCCCCCACGCCCCTCCCCCTCGACTGACTGCCCAGCGTGCGAGTCAGGGGTGCCAAACCGCATGGACCCTGGGCACGGGTGGCATGCCCAGCCAGCCCCAAGTAAGCGCGGCATTGGCTGCTCACTCAGCGTGCAGCAGTGGTGGGTGCGCCAGCCAGGCGCGGGCGCCCATCGCGAGCCAGCCCCGACGTCCCTGTCCGTCGATGGAGTGCCCAACAAGCGAGCCAGGGGGGCCGTGTCGCACAGACTCTGGGCACAGGTGGCATGCCCAGGCAGCCCCCAGCAGGCATGGAATGGGCTGCTCGCCCATGGTGCGACAACGGTGGGCGCCCCAGCAAGGCCGCGGGCACCCATCGCGAGCCAGCCCCCACGTCCCACCGCCTCAATGCAGTGTTTAGCGAGCGAGCCAAGGGAGCTGCGTCGCACAGACACTTGGCACGGTTGCACGCCCAGGCAGCCCCCAGCAGGAACAGCATGGGCTGCTCGCCCAGCGTGCCGCAGCGGTGGGCGCGCCAGCCAGGCCGCGGGCGCGCATCGCGACCCACCCTCCACGTCCCTGTCCCTCGACGTAGTGCCCAGCGAGCAAGCCAGGGGAGCCGCGTCGCACGGACCCTGGGCACGGGAGGCACCCCCAGGCAGCTCCCGGCAGGCACAGCATGGGCTGCTCGCACACCGTGCGGCCGCGGTGGGCGCACCAGCAAGTTCACGGGCGCCCATCGCGAGGCAGCCCCCTCGTCCCTGCCCCTCAACGTAGTGCCCAGCGAGCGAGCCTGGGAAGCCGCGACGCACGGACCCTGGGCACGGGTGGCACTCCCAGGCAACCCCCAGCAGGCACGGCATGGGCTGCTCGCCCAGCATGCGGCAGCGGTTGGCGCGCCAGCCAGGCCGCGGGCACCCATCGCGAGCCAGCCCCCACATCCCAGTCCCCCAATGAGTGCCCAGCGAGCGAGCCAGGGGAGCCATGTCGCATGGACCCTCGGCATGGGGGGCATGCCCAGGCAGCCCCCAGCAGGCACAGCATGGGCCAAGTGCCCAGCGTGCGGCAGCGGTGGGAGCGCAAGCCAGGCCACGGGCGACCATCGCGAGGACAAAGGGAATGGGTGGCTGGCCCAGGCAGCCCCCAGTAGGCAAGGCATGGGCTGCTCACCCTGCGTGGGGCTGTGGTGGGCGCGCCAGCCAGGCCGCGGGCACCCATCGCGATCCAGCCCCCTCGTCCCTGTCCCTTGACGTAGTGCCCAGCGAGTGAGCCAAGGCAGCCGCGTCGCACAGACCCTGGGCACGGGTAGAACGCCCAGGCAGCCCCCAGCAGGCATGGGATGGGCTGCTTGCACAGCGTGTGGCAGCGGTGGGCGCGCCAGCCAGGCCGTGGGCGCCCATCGCGAGACAGCCCCCACGTCCCTGTCCCTCGATGTAGTGCCCAGCGAGAGAGCCAGAAGGCCTGCATCGCACGGACCCTGGGAATGGGTGGCACGCCCAGGCAGCCCCCAGCAGGCATGGCATGGGCTGCTCGCCCAGCATGCGGCAGCGGTGGGAGCGCGAGCCAGGCCGAGGGCGACCATCGCGAGCCAGCCCCCACATCCCTGTCCCTCGACGTAGTGCCCAGCAAGCGAGCCAGGGGAGCTGCGTCGCATGGACCCTGGGCATGGGGGGCATGCCCAGGCAGTCCCCAGCAGGTACAGCATGGGCCAAGTGCCCAGCGTGCAGCGGTGGGCGCGCCAGCCAGGGCGCGGGCGTCCTTCGCGAGCCAGGCCCCACGTCCCTGTCCCTCAACGTAGTGCCCAGCGAGGAAGCCAGAGGGGCCGCGTCGCACAGACCCTGGGAACGGGTGGCATGCCCAGGCAGCCCCCAGCAGGCACGGAATGGGTTGCTCGCCCAGCGTACCACAACAGTGGGCGCCCCAGCAAGGCCGCGGGCGCCCATCGCGAGCCAGCCCCCTCGTCCCTGCCCCTCGACTGATTGCCCTGCGTGCGAGCCTGGGGAGCTGCGTTGCACAGTTCCCTTGGCATAGGTGGCACGCCAAGGCAGCCCCCAGCAGGCACGGCATGCGCTGCTCGCCCAGCGTGCGGCAGCGGTTTGCGCGCCAGCCAGGCCGCGGGCACCCATCGTGAGCCAGCCCCCACGTCCCTCCCCCTCAACGTAGTGCTCAGCGAGCGAGCCAAGGGAGCCGCGTCGCACAGACACTTGGCACGGTTGGCATGCCCAGGCAGCCCCCAGCAGGAACGGCATGGGCTGCTAGCCCAGCGTGCGGCAGCGGTGGGCGCGCCAGCCGGCCGCGGGCGCCCATCGCGAGCCAGCCCCCACGTCCCTGTCCCTCCACGTAGTGCCCAGCAAGCGAGCCAGGGGAGCTGTGTCGCATGGACCCTGGGCATGGGGGGCATGCCCAGGCAGCCCCCAGCAGGCACAGCATGGGCCAAGTGCCCAGCATGCGGCAGCGGTGGGAGCGCCAGCCAGGCCGTGGGCGACCATCGCGAGCCACCCCCACGTCCCTGTCCCTCAACGTAGTGCCCACCGAGCGAGCAAGGGGGGCCACATCGCACGGACCCTGGGAATGGGTGGCACGCCCAGGCAGCCTCCAGCAGCCACGGCATGGGCTGCTCACCCAGCATGCAGCAGCGGTTGGCGCGCCAGCCAGGCCGCTGGCACCCATCGCGAGCCAGCCCCCACGTCCCTGTCCCTTGATGTAGTGCCCAGCGAGCGAGCCAGGGGAGCTGTGTTGCACGGACCCTGGGCATGGGTGGTACGCCCAGGCAGCCCCCAGCAGGCACCGCATGGGCATCTCGCCCATCGTGCGGCAGCGGTGGGGCGCCAGCAAGGCCGCAGGCACCCATCTAGAGACAGCCCCCTAGTCCCTGCCCGTCGACTGACTGCCCAGCGTGCGACCCAGGGGGGCCGCGTCGCATGGACCCTGGGCACAGAGAGCATGCCCAGGCAGCCTACAGCAGGCACGGCATTGCCTGCTTGCCCAGCGTGCAGCAGCGGTGGGCACGCCAGCAAGGCCGCGGGCGCCAATCGCGAGCCAGCCCCCTAGTTCCTGCCCCTTGACTGACTGCCCAGCGTACGAGCCAGGGGTGCTGCATCACACGGACCCTGGGCATGGGTAGCACACAAGGCCAGCCCCCAGCAGGCATGTCATGGGCTGCTTGCCCAGCGTGCGGCAGCGGTGGGCGCGCCAGCCAGGCCCCGGGCGCGCATCGCCAGGCAGCCCTCACGTCCCTGTCCCTCGACGTAGTGCCCAGTGAGCGAGCCAGGGGGGCCGCATCCCATGGACCCTGGGCATGGGTGGCACACCAAGGCAGCCCCCAGCAGGCACGGCAAGGGCTACTCACCCAGCGTGTGGCAGCGGCGGGGCCGCAAGCCAGGCCGCGGGCACCTATCGCGAGCCAGCCCCCACGTCCCTGTCCCTCGACGTAGTGCACAGCGAGCAAGCCAGGGGAGCTGTGTTGCACGGACCCTAGGCACGGGTGGCACGCCCAGGCAGCCCCCAGCAGGCAGCGCATGGGCATCTCGCCCATCGTGCGGCAGCGGTGGGGCGCCAGCAGGGCCGCAGGCGCCCATCGCGAGCCAGCCCACTAGTCCATGCCCTTCGACTTACTGCCCAGCGTGTGAGCCAGGCGTGCCGTGTCACAAGGACCCTGGGCATGGGTAGCATGCCCAGGCAGCCCCCAGCAGGCACGGCATTGGCTACTCGCCCAGCGTGAGGCAGCGGTGGGCGCGCCAGCAAGGCCGCGGGCGCCCATCGCGAGCCAGCCCCCTCGTCCCTGCCCCTTGACTGACTGCCCAGCGTGCGAGCCAGGGGTGCCGTGTTGCACAGACCCTGGGCACGTGTAGCACACAAAGGCCGTCCCCAGCAGGCACAGCATGGGCTGCTCATCCAGCGTGCGGCAGCAGTGGGCGCGCAAGCCAGGCCCCGGGCGCCCATCGCGAGCCAGCCCCAACGTCTCTGTCCCTCGTCGTAGTACCCAGCAAGCGAGCCAGTGGGGCCACATCGCACGGACCCTGGGAACGAGTGGCACGCCCAGGATGCCCCCAGCAGGCATGGCATGCGCTGCTCGCCCAGCGTGCGGCAGTGGTGGGCGCGCCAGCAGGGTCACGGGCGCCCATCCTGAGCCAGCCCCCTCGACCCTGCCCCTCGACCGACAGCCCTGCGTGAGAGCCAGGGGTGCCACGTCGCACGGACCCTGGGCACGGGTAGCACACAAAGGCAGCCCCCAGCAGGCACGGCATTTGCTGCTCGCCCAGCATGCAGCAGCGGTGGGAGCGCCAGCCAGGCCTCGGGCGCCCATCGCGAGGCGGCCCCCACGTCCCTGTCCCTCGACGTAGTGCCCAGTGAGCGAGCCAGGGGTGCCGCGTTGCACGGACCCTGGGAACGGGTGGCATGCCCAGGACTCCCCCAGCAGGCACGGCATGGGCTGCTCGCCCAGCGTGCGGCAGCGGTGGGGCGCCAGCAGGGCCGCAGACGCCCATCGCGAGCCAGCCCCCGAGTCCCTTCCCCTCGACTGACTGCCCGGCGTGCGAGCCAGGGGTACCGCATCGCATGGACCCTGGGCATGGGTAGAATGCCCAGGCAGCCCCCAGCTCGCATGGCATTGCGTGCTCGCCCAGTGTGCAGCAGCGGTGGGCCCGCCAACAAGGCCGCGGGTGCCCATCGCGAGCCAGCCCCCTCGTCCCTGCCCCTCCACTGACTGCCCAGCGTACGAGCCAGGGGTGCCACGTCGCACGGACCCTGGGCACGGGTAGCACACAAAGGCGGCCCCCAGCAGGCACGGCATTTGCTGCTCGCCTAGCATGCAGCAGCGGTGGGAGCGCCAGCCAGGCCTCGGGCGCCCATCGCGAGGCGGCCCCCACGTCCCTGTCCCTCGACATAGTGCCCAGCGAGCGAGCCAGGGGGGCCGCGTCGCATGGACCCTGGGAACGGGTTGCACGCCCAGGACTCCCCCAGCAGGCACGGCATGGGCTGCTCGCCCAGTGTGCGGCAGTGGTGGGCGCGCCAGCAGGGCCACGGGCACCCATCCTGAGCCAGCCCCCTCGTCCCTGCCCCTAGACGTAGCGCCCAGCGAGCGAGGCAAGGGAGCCGTGTAGCACGGACCCTGGGCGGGGGTGCCATGCCCAGGCAGCCCCCAGCAGGCACCGCATGGGCTGCTCACCCAGCGTGCGGCAGTGGTGGGCACGCCAGCCACGCCGCGGGTGCCCATCGCGAGCCAGCCCTCTAGTCCCTGCCCCTCGACTGACTGCCCAGCGTGCGAGCCAGGGGTGCTGCGTCATATGGACCCTGGGCTTGGGTAGCACACCCAGGCAGCCCCCAGCAGACACGGAATTGGCTGCTCGCCCAGTGTGCAGCAGCGGTCGGCGTGCCAGCCAGGCCACGGGCGCCATCGCGAGCCAGACCCCACGTCCCTGTCCCTCGACGTAGTGCCCAGCGAGCGAGTCAGGGGGGCCGTGTCGCACGGACCCTGGGAATGGGTGGCATGCCCAGGCAGCCCCCAGCAGGCATGGCATGGGCTGCTCACCCCGCGTGAGGCAGCGGTGGGCGCGCCAGCCAGGCCACGGGCACCCATCGCGAGCCAGCCCCGACGTCCCAGTCCCTCGACGTAGTGCCCAGCGAGCGAGCCAGGGGGGCCGCATCGCACGGACCCTGGGAACGGGTCGCACGCCCAGGCATCCCCCAGCGGGCGCGGCATGGGCTGCTCGCCAAGTGTGAGGCAGCGGTGGGCGCGGCAGCCAGGCCACGGGCAACCATCGCGAGCCAGCCCCCTCGTCCCTTTCCCTCAACGTAGTGCCCAGCATGCGAGCCAGGGGGGCCGCGTCACATGGACCCTGGGCACAGGTGGCATGCCCAGGCAGCCCCCAGCAGGAACGGCATGGGCTGCTCGCCTAGCGTGCGGCAGCGGTCGGGGCGCCAGCCAGGCCGCGGGAGCCCATCTCGAGCCAGCCCCCTCGTCCCTCACCCTCGACTAACTGCCCAACGTGCGAGCTAGGGGTGCCGCGTTGCACGGACCCTGGGAATGGGTGGCATGCCCAGGAAGCCCCCAGCAGGCACGGCATGGGCTGCTTACCCAGCGTGCGGCAGCGGTGGGCGCGCCAGCCAGGCCACGGGCGCCCATCGCGAGCCAGCCCCCTCGTCCCTCCCCCTCGACTGACTGCTCAGCGTGCGAGCCAGGGGTGCCGCGTCGCACGGACCCTGGGCATGGGTGGCACACCGAAGCAGCCCCCAGCAGGTATGGCATGGGTTGCTCGCCCAGCGTGTGGCAGCAGTGGGCGCACCAGCCAGGCCGCGGGGGCCAATCGCGAGCCAGCGACCCTTGTCCCTTTCCCTCGACGTAGTGCCCAGCAAGCGAGCGAGGGGAGCCGTGTCGCACAGACCCTGGGAACGGATGGCACGCCCAGGCATCCCCCAGCAGGCACGGCATGGGCTGCTCGCTGAGCGTGCGGCAGCGGTGGGCACGCCAGCCAGACCGTGGGCACCCATCGCGAGCCAGACCCCTTGTCCCTGCCCCTCGACTGACTGCCCAGCATGCAAGCCAGGGCTGCCACGTCGCACGGACCCTGGGAACGGGTGGCACGCCCAGGAGGCCCCCAGCAGGCACGGCATGGGCTGCTCGCCCAGCGTGCAGCAGCGGTGGGGGCGCCAGCCAGGCCGCGGGCACCCATTGCGAGCCAGGCCCCACGTCGATGTCCCTTGACGTAGTGCCCAGCGAGTGAGCCAGGGGGCCGCGTCGCATGGACCCTATGCACGGGTGGCACGACCAGGCAGCCCCCAGCAGGCACGGCATGGGCTGCTCGCCCAGCGTGCGGCAGCGGTGGGCGCGCCAGCAGGGCCACGGGAGCCCATCATGAGCGAGCCCCCTCGTCCCTGCCCCTCGACTGACTGCCCAGCACGCATGGCATGGGCAGGGCGGCTTGCTTCCTTGCCCATCCAGCCGGTGGTGCGTGGCTGTGGCGGCCACCACCGCCGGCAGGCAGGTGGCTGACGACGTTGGCCGAAGAATGTGGGACCCCCGATCAGTAGCCAACGGAGTGGGGAAAATGTGGGAAACGAAATCCACAAAATTGTGGGCAACGAAATGAGAAAAATCATGGGATAATGAGCTGGGACGTGGCTACACATGCTACGCGAGGGCCAAATCACTGGGGGGATTTCGAGCATGCGGAGTGCTTCGTCGCAGGCCCTCAAGGTGGCGGACGTGGGGTTGCATCCCGACGCTCAGGCTGGCCTAGGCGGACTCGTTGCGCAGCGCGATCGACGACACAATCGTCGGCCGTTAGCAATGAGTGAGCCACACGGCCAGCCTGGGCAAGGCGTGACACCCCTGCTGCCAAGGCCTCATCGGTGGGAAAAAGGTGGGCAAAAAATGAGAAAAATCATGGGATAATAAGCTGGGATGTGGCTACACAAGCTCGACGGTGTGGGCAGTGAAGCTAACTATGATGCATGCTACGCGAGGGCCAAATCGTTAGGGGGAATTTCGAGCATGCGGAGTGCTTCGTCGCAGGCCCTCGAGGCGGCAGACGTGGGGTTGGATCCCGACGCTCAGGCTTGCCTAGGTGGACTTGTTGTGCAGCGCGATCGACGACATGATCGTCGACCGTTAGCAATGAGCGAGCCACACGGCCAGCCTGGGCACCCCTGCTGCCAAGGCCTCATCGATGGGAAAAACGTGGGCAACGAAGCAAGAATAATCGTGGGATAATGAGTTGGGATGTGGCTAGACAAGCTCGACGGTGTGGGCGGCGAAGCTAACGATGATGCATGCTACGTGAGGGCCAAATCATTGGGGGGATTTCGAGCATGCGGAGTGCTTCGTCGCAAGCCCTCGACGCAGCAGACGTGGGGTTGGATCTCGACGCTCAGGCTTGCCTCGGCGGACTAGTTGCGCAGCGCAATCGATGATGCGATCATCGACCGTTAGCAACGAGCGAGCCACACGGCCAGCCTGGACACCCCTGCTGCCAAGGCCTCATCGGTGGGAAAAACGTGGGCAACAAAGCGAGAATAATCATGGGATAATGAGCTGGGATGTGGCTAGACAAGCTTGATGGTGTGGGCGGTGAAGCTAATGATGATGCATGCTACGTGAGGGCAAAATCGTTGGGGGGATTTCAAGCATGTGGAGTGCTTCGTCGCAAGCCCTTGAGGCAGCAGACGTGGGGTTGGATCTCGATGCTCAGGCTTGCCTCGGCGGACTAGTTGCGCAGCGCGATCGATGACGCGATCATCGACCGTTAGCAACGAGCGAGCCACACGGCCAGCCTGGGCACCCCTGCTGCCAAGGCCTCATCGGTGGGAAAAACGTGGGCAACGAAGCGAGAATAATCATGGGATAATGAGCTGGGATGTGGCTAGACAAGCTTGATGGTGTGGGCGGCGAAGCTAATGATGATGCATGCTACGTGAGGGCAAAATCGTTGGGGGGATTTCAAGGATGCGGAGTGCTTCGTCGCAGGCCCTCGAGGTGGCAGACACGGGGTTGGATCTCGACGCTCAGGCTTGCCTAGAAGCGGACTTGTTGCGCTGCGCGATCGACGACACGATCATCGGCCGTTAGCAACGAGCGAGCCACACAGCCAGCCTGGGCACGTTGTGACACCCCTGCTGCCAAGGCCTCATCGGTGGTCCCTTGCCATTGAAGAATCATCCCTTGCTATTGAAACAATTTCGCGCTTAGCGGCTTGGGTGCGGCGGCACACAATGACCTGCATGATCGATGGGCCTTTCGCTCGTCGGCTTGCAGCTCGTTTGGTGCTGTTGCTGCCCATTTGTACGTGCGGCGTGTGAGTGGTGATCTAGTCGTGTGCGTTGGCAGGCTCCATGCTCTCGCATCGAACTGTCGACTAGCACGTTGCTTAAAGCTCGACCCCGAGCCATACGTTGGCGTTTCGTGGGTGACATCGGGACCCTATGTCGCATGCCTTCACAAATGGAATTTGATGATTCGAGTCGGTTGTCTTTGCACCATGTCCCTCGTGGGCATGGGTAGAAACCTAAGTCGGGCCTCGTGCTCCAAGCGCGGCTTGCTTTGGCATGTGGCTGCTTTGGCACACAAGAGATCGGTTGTCCCCTCGGGTGCAAAAAGTATCACGACAGGAGTGGTCTTGGCCTCTGCCCGTCCAAGTGAAAGCATTTGTCCCATGTCCCATCGATTTTGAACGACGACTGTGACAGCTTTGGCCTTAGCGAGTCTTGCGGCACGCTTTGGTCTTAGTTGGCGCGGCATCTCGAAGGATGCTACCTGGTTGATCCTGCCAGTAGTCATATGCTTGTCTCAAAGATTAAGCCATGCATGTGTAAGTATGAACTAATTCAGACTGTGAAACTGCGAATGGCTCATTAAATCAGTTATAGTTTGTTTGATGGTACCTACTACTCGGATAACCGTAGTAATTTTAGAGCTAACATGTGCAACAAACCCCTACTTCTGGAAGGGGCGCATTTATTAAATAAAAGGTCGATGCGAGCTTCGCCCGTTGCTCTGATGATTCATGATAACGCGACGGATCGCTAGGCCATCGTGCTGGCGACGCATCATTCAAATTTCTGCCCTATCAACTTTCGATGCTAAGACCACGGGCTCCCATCGCGAGCCAGCCCCCTGGTCCCTGTCCCTCGACTAAGTGCCCAGCGAGCGAGCCAGGGTAGCCGCGTCGCACGGACCCTGGGCATGGGAGGCATGCCCAGGAAGCCCCCAGTATGCATGGCATGGGCCAAGTGCCCAGCGTGCGGCAGCGGTGGGCATGCCAGACAGGCCACGGGCGCCCATCGCGAGCCAGCCACCTCGTCCCTGTCCCTCGACTAAGTGCCCAGCGAGCGAGCCAGGGGAGCTGCATCTCATGGACCCTGGGCACGAGAGGCATGTCCAGGCAGCCCCCAGCAGGCATGGCATTGGCCAAGTGCCCAGCGTGCGGCAAAGGTCGGCGCGACAGCGAGGCCACAGGCGCCCATCACGAGCCAGCCCCCTCGTCCCTGTCCCTCGACTTAGTGCCCAGCGAGCAACCCAGAGGAGCCACATCGCACAGACTCTGGGCACGGGAGGCATACCCAGCCAGCCCCCAGCAGGCACAGCATACCCAGCGTGCTGCAGAGGAGGGCGCGCCAGCAAGGCCACAGGCACCCAACGCGAGCCAGCCCCCTCGTCCCTGTCTCTCGACTAAGTGCCCAACGAGCAAGCAAGGGGAGCTGCGTCGCATGGACCCTGGGCATGGGAGGCATGCCCAGTCAGCCCCCAGCAGGCACGGCATGGGCAAAGTGCCAAGCATGCGGCAGCGGTGCACGCGCCAGCCAGGCCACAGGCGCCCATCGCGAGCCAGCCCCCTCATCCCTGTCCCTCGACTAAGTTCCCAGCGAGCGAGCCAGGGTAGCCGCGTCGCACGGACCCTGGGCACGGGAGGCATGCACAGGAAGCCCCCAGTATGCATGGCATGGGCCAAGTGCCCAGCGTGCGGCAGAGGTGGGTGCGCCAGACAGGCCACGGGCGCCCATCGCGAGCCAGCCACCTCGTACCTGTCCCTCGACAAAGTGCCCAGCGAGCGAGCCAGGGGAGCTGCGTCTCATGGACCCTGGTCACGAGAGGCATGCCCAAACAGCCCCCAGCAGGCATGGCATGGGCCATGTGCCCAGCGTGCGGCAAAGGTGGGCGCGCCAGCGAGGCCACGGGCGCCCATCACGAGCCAGCCCCCTCGTCCCTGTCCCTCGACGTTGTGCCCAGCGAGTGAGCCAAGGGGGCCGCGTCACACGGATCCTGGGCACGGGTGGCATGCCCAGGCAGCCTCCAGCAGGCACGGCATGGGCTGCTCATCCAGCGTGCGGCAGCGGTGGCCGCGCCAGCCACCTCGTCCCTGTCTCTGGACTAAGTGCCCAGCGAGCGAGCCTGGGGAGCCGCAACACAAAGACCCTGGGGACGGGAGGCATGCCCAGGCAGCCCCCAGTATGTACGGCATGGGCCAAGTGCCCAGTGTGCGGCAGCGGTGGGCACGCCAGCCAGGCCACGGGCGCCCATTGCGAGCCAGCCACCTCGTCCCTGTCCCTCGACTAAGTGCCCAGTGAGCGAGCCAGGGGAGCTGCGTTGCACAAATACTGGGCACAGGAGGCATGCACAGGCACCACCAGTATGCACGGCATGGGCCAAATGCCCAGCGTGCGGCAGCGGTGGGCGCGCCAGACAGGCCACAGGCGCCCATCGCGAGCCAGCCCCCTCGTTCCTTTCCCTCGACTAAGTGCCCAGCAAGCGAGCCATGGGAGCCGCGTCGCATGGACCCTGGGCACGGAAGGCATGCCCAGGTAGTCCCCAGCAGGCATGGCATTGCTCAAGTGCCCAGCATGCGGCAGTGGTGGGCGCACCAGCAAGCCCAAGGGCTCCCATCGCGAGCCAGCCCCCTGGTCCCCGTCCCTTGACTAAGTGCCCAGCGAGCGAGCCAGGGTAGCCGCGTCGCATGGACCCTGGGCACGGGAGGCATGCCCAGGAAGCCCCCAGTATGCATGGAATGGGCCAAGTGCCCAGCGTATGGTAGCGGTGGGCGCGCCAGAGAGGCCACGGGCGCCCATTGCGAGCCAGCCCCCTCGTCCCTGTCCATCGACTAAGTGCCCTGCGAGTGAGCCTGGGGAGCCACATCGCAGGGACCCCAGGAACAGGAGGCGTGCCCAGGCTGCCCCCAGCAGGCACAACATGGGCCAAGCGCCCAGCATGAGGCAGTGGTGAGCGCACCAGCCAGGCCACGGGCTCCCATCGCGAGCCAGCCCTGTCGTCCCTGTCCCTCGACTAAGTGCCCAGCGAGCAAGCCAGGGGAGCCGTGTCGCATGGACCATGGGGAAGGGAGGCATGCCCCCACAGCCCCCAGCGGGCACGGCATGGGCCAAGTGCCCAGCATGCGGTAGAGGGGGTGGGCCAGCCAGGCCACGGGCGCGCATCGCGAGCCAGCCCCCTCGTCCCTGTCCCTCGACTTAGTGCCCAGCGAGCAAGCCAGGGGAGCCGTGTCGCATGGACCATGGGGAAGGGAGGCATGCCCCCACAGCCCCCAGCGGGCACGGCATGGGCCAAGTGCCCAGCATGCGGTAGAGGGGGCGGGCCAGCCAGGCCACGGGCGCGCATCGCGAGCCAGCCCCCTCGTCCCTGTCCCTCGACTTAGTGCCCAGCGAGCAAGCCAGGGGAGCCGTGTCGCATGGACCATGGGGAAGGGAGGCATGCCCCCACAGCCCCCAGCGGGCACGGCATGGGCCAAGTGCCCAGCATGCTGTAGAGGGGGCGGGCCAGCCAGGCCACGGGCGCACATCGCGAGCCAGCCCCCTCGTCCCTGTCCCTCGACTTAGTGCCCAGCGAGCAAGCCAGGGGAGCCGTGTCGCATGGACCATGGGGAAGGGAGGCATGCCCCCACAGCCCCCAGCGGGCACGGCATGGGCCAAGTGCCCAGCATGCTGTAGAGGGGGCGGGCCAGCCAGGCCACAGGCGCGCATCGCGAGCCAGCCCCCTCGTCCCTGTCCCTCGACTTAGTGCCCAGCGAGCGAGCCAGGGGAGCCGCATCGCATGGACTCTGGGCACGGGAGGCATGCCCAGGCAGCCCAGAGCAGGTACGGCATGGGCCAGGTGCCCAGCGTGTGGTAGAGGAGGGCGCGCAAGCCAGGCAACAGGCGCCCATCACGAGCCAGCCCCCTCGTCCCTGCCCCTCGACTGACTGCCCTGCGTGTGAGCCAATGGTGCAGCGTCGCTGGGATGCTGGGCACGGGTGGCATGCCCAGGCAGCCCCAAGCAGGCACGGCATGGGCTGCTCACCCAGCGTGCGGCAGCGGTGGGCGCGCCAGCCAGGCCGCGGGCTCTCATCGCGAGCCAACCGCCACGTCCCTGTCCCTCGACTAAGTGCCCAGCGATTGAGCCAGGGGGGCCGCGTCGCACGCACCCTGGGCATGGGTGGCATGCCCTTGCAGCCCCCAGCAGGCACGGCATGGGCTGCTCGCCCAGCGTGCGGCAGCGGTAGCCAGCCCCCTCGTCATTGCCCCTCGACTGACTGCCCAGAGTGCGAGCCAGGGGTGCCGCGTCGCACGGACCCTGGGCACGGGTGGCATGCCCAAGCAGCCCCCAGCAGGCACGGCATGGGCTACTCACCCAGTGTGCAGCAGTGGTGGGCGCGCCAGCCAGGCCGCGGCCGCCCATCGCGAGCCAACCCCCACGTCCCTGTCCCTCGACTAAGTGCCCAGCGAGCGAGCCAGGGAGGCCTCATCGCACGGACCCTGGGCATGGGTGGCTCGCCCTGGAAGCCCCCAGCAGGCATGGCTTGGGCTGCTCGCCCAGTGTGCGGCAGCGGTGGGCGCGTCAGCCAGGCCGCAGGCGCACATCGCGAGCCAGCCCCCTCATCCCTGCCCCTCGGCAGACTGCCCAGCGTGCGCGCCAGGGGCACCACGTCGCACGGACCCTGGGCACAGGTGGCATGACCAGGCAGCCCACAGAAGGCACGGCATGGGCTGCTCATCCAGTGTGCGGCAGCGGTAGGCGCGCCAGCCAGGCCGCGGGCGCCCATCACGAGCCAGCCCCCACGTCCCAGTCCCTCGACTAAGTGCCCAGCGAGCGAGCCAGGGGAGCCATGTCACATGGAGCCTGGGCACGGGTGGCATGCCCAGGCAGCCCCCAGCAGGCACAGCATGGGCTGCTCGCCCATCGTGCGGCAGCGGTAGCCGCACCAGCCAGGCCGCGGGCGCCCATCGCGAGCCAGCCACCTCGTCCCTGCCCCTCGATTGACAGCCCAGCGTGCGAGCCAGGGGTGCAATGTCGCATGGACCCTGAGCACGGGTGGCACGCCCCGGCAGCCCCAAGCAGGCACGGCATGGGCTGCTCACCCAGCGTGCCGCAGCGGTGGGCGCGCCAGCCAGGCCGTGGGCGCTCATTGCGGGCCAACCCCCACGTCCCTGTCCCTCGACTAAGTGCCCAGCGATCGCGCCAGGGGGGCCGCGTCACACGGACCCTGGGCATGGGTGGCATGCCCTGGCAGCCCCCAGCAGGCATGGCTTGGGCTGCTGGCCCAGTGTGTGGCAGTGGTGGGCTCGCCAGCCAGGCCTCAGGCGCCCATCGCGAGCCAGCCCCCTCGTCCCTGCCCCTCGGCTGACTGCCCAGCGTGCGAGCCAGGGGTTCCGCATCGCATGGACCCTGGGCGCGGGTAGTACGCCCAGGCAGCCCCCAGCGGGCACGGCATGGGCTGCTGGCCCAGCATGCGGCAGCTGTGGGCGCGCCCGCCAGGCTGCGGGCGCCCATCGCTATCCAGCCCCCAGAGAGCGAGCCAGGGGGGGCACGTCGCACGGACCCTGGGCACGGGTGGCACGCTCAAGCAGCCCCCAGCAGCTATGGCATGGGCTGCTCGCCCAGCGTGCGGTAGCGGTGGGCGCGCCGGCAAGGCCTCGGGCACCCATCGCGAGCCAGCCCCCACGTCCATGTTCCTCGACTAAGTGCCCATCGAGCGAGCCATGGGGGCCGCGTCAAATGGACCCTGGGCACGGGTAGCACGCCCTGGCAGACCCCAGTAGGCACTGAATGGGCTGCTCGCCCAGCGTGCGGCAGCAGTGGGCGCGCCAGTCGGGCTGCAGGCGCCAATCGCGATCCAGCCCCCACGTCCCTGTCCCTCGACGTAGTGCCCAGCGAGTGAGCCAGGGGGGCCACGTCGCACGGTCCTTGGGAACGGGTGGCACGCCCAGG
Organism: Moringa oleifera; assembly: GCA_021397835.1. Taxonomy (NCBI): domain Eukaryota; kingdom Viridiplantae; phylum Streptophyta; class Magnoliopsida; order Brassicales; family Moringaceae; genus Moringa; species Moringa oleifera. The sequence continues at coordinate 19,115 of JAJFZO010000470.1, forward strand.
CAGCCCCAGCAGGCACGGCATGGGCTTCTCGCCCAGCGTGCGGCAGCGGTGGCGCGCCAGCCAGGCCGCGGGCGCCCATCGCGATCCAGCCCCCACGTCCCTGTCTCTCGACTAAGTGCCCAGCGAGCGAGCCAGGAGGGCCATGTCGCACGGAAACCTGGGCATGGGTGGCATGCCCAGGCAGCCCCAGCAGCCACGGCATGGGCTGCTCGCCCAGCGTGCGGCAGCGGTGGGCACGCCAGCAAGGCCTCGGGCACCCATTGCGAGCCAGCCCCCACGTCCCTGTTTCTAGACCAGGTGCCCAGCGAGCGAGCCATGGGGGCCGTGTGAAACGGACCCTGTGCACGGGTAGCACGCCCTGGCAGACCCCAGCAGGCACGGAATGGGCTGCTCGCCCAGCGTGCGGCAGCGGTGGGCGCGCCAGTCGGGCCGCGGGCACCAATCGCGAGCCAGCCCCCATGTCCCTGTCCCTCGACGTAGTGCCCAGCGAGCGAGCCAGGGGGGCCGCGTTGCACGGTCCTTGGGAACGGGTGGCACGCCCAGGCAGCCCCAGCTGGCACGGCATGGGCTTCTCGCCCAGCGTGCGGCAGCGGTGGGCGCGCCAGCCAGGCCGCGGGCGCCCATCGAGAGCCAGCCCCCTCGTCCCTGCCCCTCGACTGACTGCCCAGCGTGCGAGCCTGGGGTGCCACGTCGCACGGACCCTGGGCATGGGTGGCACGCCCAGGCAGCCCCCAGCAGGCACCGCATGTGGCAGCGGTGGGTGCGCCAGCCAGCCGACAGGTGCCCATCACGAGCCAGCCCCCTCGTCCCTGTCCCTCAACTTTGTGCCCAGCGAGCGAGCCAGGGGAGCCGCGTCGCACGGACTCTGGTCACGGGAGGCTTGCCCAGGCAGCCCCCAGCAGGTACGTTATGGGCCAAGTGCCCAGCGTCCGGAGAGGAGGGCGCGCCAGCCAGGCCACAGCCGCCCATCGCGAGCCAGCGCCCTCGTCCCCGTCCCTCGGGTAAGTGCCCAGCGAGCGAGCCAGGGGAGCCGCACCGCACGGACCCTGGGCATGGAAGGCATGCCCCGGCATCCCCCAGCTGGCACAGCTTGGGCCAAGTGCCCAGCGTGCGATAGAGGTGGGCACGCCAGCCAGGCCACTGGCGCCCATCGCGAACCAGCCCCCTCGTTCCTGTCCCTCGACTTAGTGCCCAGCGAGCGAGCCAGGGGAGCCGTATCGCACAGACTCTGGGCATGAGAGGCATGCCCAGGCAGCCCCCAGCAGGCACGTTATGGGCCAAGTGCCCAGCATGCGGCAGAGGAGGGCGCGCCAGCCAGGCCACAGGCGCCCATCGCGAGCCAGCCCCCTCGTCCCTGTCCCTCGACTAAGTGCCCAGCGAGCGAGCCAGGGGGGCCGCATGGCACGGACCCTGGGCACAGTTGACAGGCCCAGGCTGCCCCCAGCAGGCACGGCATTGGCTGCTCGCCCAGCGTGCGGCAGCGGTGGGCGTGACAGCCAGGCCGCGAGCGCCCATCGCGAGCCAGCCCCCACTCTCCTCGACAAAGTACCCGGCGAGCGAGCCAGATGGGCCGCGTCGCACAGACCCTGGGCACGGGTGGCACACCCAGGCAGCCCCAGCAGGGACGGCATGGGCTGCTCGCCCAGTGTGCGGCAATTGTGGGCGCGCCAGCCAGGCCGCCAGTGCCCATCGCGAGCCAGCCCCCACGTCCCTGTCCCTCGACGTAGTGCCCAGCGAGCGAGCCAGGGGGGCCATGTCGCACGGTCCCTGGGAACGGGTGGCACGCCCAGGCAGCCCCAGCAGGCACGGCATGGGCTTCTCGCCCAGCGTGCAGCAGCGGTGGCGCGCCAGCCAGGCCGCGGGCGCCCATCGAGAGCCAGCCCCCTCGTCCCTGCCCCTCAACTAAGTGCCCAGCGAGCGAGCCAAGGGGACCATGTCGCACGGATCCTGGGCACGGGTGGCACACCCAGGCTGCCCCCAGCAGGCACGGCATGGGCTGCTTGCCCAGCGTGCAGCAGCGTTGGCCGCGCCAGCCAGGCCGCGGGCGCCCATCGCGAGCCAGCCCCCTCATCCCTGCCCCTCGACTGACAGCCCAGCGTGCGAGCCAGGAGTGCCATGTCGCACGGACCCTGGGCACAGGTGGCACACCCAGGCAGCCCCCAGCAGGCACAGCATGGGCCAAGTGCCCAGCATGCGGCAAAGATGGGCGCGCCAACTAGGCCACAGGCGCCCATCACGAGCCAGCCCCCTTGTCCCTGTCCCTCGACTTAGTGCCCAGTAAGTGAGACAAGGGAGCCGCGTCGCACAAACTTGGGGCACGGGAGGCATGCCCAGGCAGCCCCCAGCAGGCACGACATGGGCCAAGTGCACAGCGTGCGGCAGAGGAGGGCGCGCCAGCCAGGCCACAGGCGCCCATCGAGAGCTAGCCCCCTCGTCCCTGTCCCTCGACTGCGTGCCCAACGAGCAAGCCAGGGGAGCCGCATCTCACCGACCCTTGGCACGAGAGGCTTGCCCAGGCTGCTCCAAGCAGGCACGGCATGGGCCAAGTGCCCAGCGTACGGCAGCGGTGGGCGTGCCAGCCAGGCCAGAGGTGCCCAACGCGAGCCAGCCCCCTCGTCCCTGTCCCTCGACTAAGTGCCCAGCGTGCGATAGAGGTGGGCACGCCAGCCAGGCCACTGGCGCCCATCGCGAACCAGCCCCCTCGTCCCTGTCCCTCGACTTAGTGCCCAGCGAGCGAGCCAGGGGAGCCGTATCGCACAGACTCTGGGCATGAGAGGCATGCCCAGGCAGCCCCCAGCAGGCACGTTATGGGCCAAGTGCCCAGCATGCGGCAGAGGAGGGCGCGCCAGCCAGGCCACAGGCGCCCATCGCGAGCCAGCCCCCTCGTCCCTGTCCCTCGACTAAGTGCCCAGCGAGCGAGCCAGGGGGGCCGCATGGCACGGACCCTGGGCACAGTTGACAGGCCCAGGCTGCCCCCAGCAGGCACGGCATTGGCTGCTCGCCCAGCGTGCGGCAGCGGTGGGCGTGACAGCCAGGCCGCGAGCGCCCATCGCGAGCCAGCCCCCACTCCCCTCGACAAAGTACCCGGCGAGCGAGCCAGATGGGCCGCGTCGCACAGACCCTGGGCACGGGTGGCACACCCAGGCAGCCCCAGCAGGGACGGCATGGGCTGCTCGCCCAGTGTGCGGCAATTGTGGGCGCGCCAGCCAGGCCGCCAGTGCCCATCGCGAGCCAGCCCCCACGTCCCTGTCCCTCGACGTAGTGCCCAGCGAGCGAGCCAGGGGGGCCATGTCGCACGGTCCCTGGGAACGGGTGGCACGCCCAGGCAGCCCCAGCAGGCACGGCATGGGCTTCTCGCCCAGCGTGCAGCAGCGGTGGCGCGCCAGCCAGGCCGCGGGCGCCCATCGAGAGCCAGCCCCCTCGTCCCTGCCCCTCAACTAAGTGCCAAGCGAGCGAGCCAAGGGGGCCATGTCGCACGGATCCTGGGCACAGGTGGCACACCCAGGCTGCCCCCAGCAGGCACGGCATGGGCCAAGTGCCCAGCGTGCGGCAGAGAAGGGCGCACCAGCCAGGCCACAGGCGCCCATCGCGAGCCAGCCCCCTCGTCCCTGTCCCTCGACTAAGTGCCCAGCGAGCGAGCCCGGGGAGCCGCGTCTCATGGACCCTGGGCACGGAAGGCATGCCCAGGCAGCCCCCAGCAGGCATGGCATGGGCCAAGTGCCCAACGTGCGGCAGCGGTGGGCGCGCCAGCCAGGCCACAGGCGCCCATTGCGAGCCAGCCCCCTCGTCCCTGTCCCTCGACAAAGTGCCCAGCGATCGGGCCAGGGGAGCCGCGTCACACGGACACTGGGCACGGGAAGCATGCCCTGGCAGCCCCCACCGGGCACAGCATGGGCTAAGTGCCCAGCGTGCGGCAGCGGTCGGCGATCCAGCGAGGCCACAGGCACCCATCGCGAGCCAGCCCCCTCGTCCCTGTCCCTGGACTAAGCACCCAGCGAGCGAGCCAGGGGAACCGCGTCGCATGGACCCTGGGCATGGGAGGCATGCCCCGGCATCCCCCAGCAGGCACGGCATGGGCCAAGTGCCCCGCGTGCGGCAGCGGTGGGTGCGCCAGCGAGGCCACAGGCGCCCATCACAAGCTAGACCCCTCGTCCCTGTCCCTCAACTTAGTGCCCAGCGAGCGAGCCAGGGAAGCCACGTCACATGGACTCTGGGCATGGCAGGCATGCCTAGGCAGCCCCAAGCAGGCACGGAATGGGCCAAGTGCCCAGCGTGTGGCAGAGGAGGGCCCACCAGCCAGGGCACAGGCGCCCATCGCGAGCCAGCCCCCTCGTCCCTGTCCCTCTACTTAGTGCACAGCGAGCGAGCCAAGCGAGCCGCGTCGCACGGACCCTGGGCACGGAAGGCATGCCCAGGCAGGCCCCAGCAGGCACGGCATGGGCTAAGAGCCCAGCGTGCAGCAGAGATGGGCGCGCCAGCCAGGCCACAGGCGCCCATCGCGAGCCAGCCCCGTCGTCCCTGTCCCTCGACTATGTGCCCAGCGAACAAGACAGGGGAGCCGCGTTGCACAGACCCTGGGCACGAGAGGCATGCCCAGGCAGCCCCCAGCAGGCATCACATGGGCCAAGTGCCCAGCGTGCGGCAAAGGTGGGCGCGCTAGCGAGGCCACGAGCGCCCATCACGAGCCAGCCCCCTCGTCCCTGTCCCTCGACTTAGTGCCCAGCAAGCGAGACAGGGCAGCCGCATCGCACGGACCCTTGGCACGAGAGGCATGGCAAGGCTGCCCCCAGCAGGCACGGCATGGGCCAAGTGCCCAGCGTACGGCGGCGGTGGGCGCACCAGCCAGGCCAGAGGCGCCCAACGCGAGCCAGCCCCCTCGTCCCTGTCCCTCGACTAAGTGCCCAGCGTACGGCAGCGATGGGCGCGCCAGCGAGGCCACAGGCGCCCATCACGAGCTAGACCCCTCGTCCCTGTCCCTCAACTTAGTGCCCAGCGAGCGAGCCAGGGGAGCCATGTCACATGGACTCTGGGCATGGCAGGCATGCCTAGGCAGCCCCAAGCAGGCACGGAATGGGCCAAGTGCCCAGCGTGTGGCAGAGGAGGGCCCACCAGCCAGGGCACAGGCGCCCATCGCGAGCCAGCCCCCTCGTCCCTGTCCCTCTACTTAGTGCACAGCGAGCGAGCCAAGCGAGCCGCGTCACACGGACCCTGGGCACGGAAGGCATGCCCAGGCAGGCCCCAGCAGGCACGGCATGGGCCAAGAGCCCAGCGTGCAGCAGAGATGGGCGCGCCAGCCAGGCCACAGGCGCCCATCGCGAGCCAGCCCCGTCGTCCCTGTCCCTCGACTATGAGCCCAGCGAGCAAGCCAGGGGAGCCGCGTCGCATGGACGCTTGGCATGAGAGGCAAGCCCAAGCAGCCACCAGCAGGCACGGCAGAGGCCACGTGCCCTGCGTGCGGCAGCGGTTGGCGCGCCAGCAAGGCCACAGGCACCCATCGCGACCCAGCCCCCTCGTCCATGTCCCTCGACTAAGTACCCAGTGAGCGAGCAAGGGGAGCCGCGTCGCACGGACCCTGGGCACGGGAGGCATGCCCCGGCAGCCCCTACCAGGCATGGCATAGGCCAAGTGCCCCGCGTGCAGCAGCGGTGGGCGCGCCAGCGTGGCCACAGGCGCCCATCACGAGCTAGACCCCTCGTCCCTGTCCCTCAACTTAGTGCCCAGCGAGCGAGCCAGGGGAGCCACGTCGCACGGACTCTGGGCGTGGGAGGCATGCCCAGGCAGCCCCCTGTGGGCACGAAATGGGCCAAGCGCCCAGCATGCGGCAGAGGAGGGCGCACCAGCCAGGCCACAGGCGGCGATCACGAGCCATCCCTCTCGTCCCTGTCCCTCGACTAAGTGCCCAGTGACCGAGCCAGGGGAGCCGCGTCGCACAGACCCTGGGCACAGGAAGCATGCCTTGGCAGCCCCCAGCAGGCACAGCATGGGCCAAGTGCCCAGCGTGCGGCAGCTGTGGGCGCTCCAGCAAGGCCACAGGCACCCATCGCGAGCCAGCCCCCTCGTCCTTGTCCCTCGACTAAGCGCCCTGCGAGCGAGCCAGGGGAGCCGTGTCGCACGGACCCTGGGCAAGGGAGGCATGCCCTGGGAGACCCCAGCAGTGCCGGCATGGACCGGGTGCCACACGTGCTGCAGCAGTGGGCGCGCCAGCCAGGCCACATGCGCCCATCACGAGCCAGACCCCACGCCCCTGTCCGTCAACTTAGTGCCTAGCAAGCAAGCCAGGGGAGCCACATTGCACGGACTCTGGGCATGGGAGGCATCCCAGGCAGCCCCCAGCAGGCACAGAATGGGCCAAGTGCCCAGCGTGCGGCAGAGGAGGGCGCACCAGCCAGGGCACAGGCGCCCATCGCGAGCCAGCCCCCTCGTCCCTGTCCCTCGACTAAGTGCCCAGAGAATGAGCCAGGGGAGCCACATTGCAGAGACCCTCGGCACGGAAGGCATGCCCAGGCAGCCCCCAGCAGGCACGGCATGGCCTAAGTGCCCAGCGTGAGGCAAAGGTGGGCGCGCCAAAGAGGCCACGGGCGCCCATCACGAGCCAGCCCCCTCGTCCCTGTCCCTCGACTTAGAGCTGAGCAAGCAAGACAGGGGATCCGCATCGCACGGACTCGGGGCACGAGAGCCATGCCCAAGCAGCCCCCAGCAGGCACAGCATGGGCCAACTGCCCAGCGTGCGGCAAAGGAGGGCGCGCCAGCCAGGCCACAGGCGCCCATCGTGAGCAAGCTCCCTCGACCCTGTCCCTCGACTAAGTGCCCAAAGAGCGAGCCAGGGGAGCCGCATCGCATGGACCTTTGGCACGAGAGGCATGCCCAGGTTTCCCCCAGATGGCACGGCATGGCTTGAGTGCCCAGCGTATGGCAGCGGTGGGTGCGCCAGCCAGTCCAGAGGCGCCCAACCCGAGCCAGCCCCCTCATCCCTTTCCCTCGACTAAGTGCCCAGCGTACGGCAGCGGTGGGTGCGCCAGCGAGGCCAAAGGCGCCCATCACAAACCGGACTCCTCGTCCCTGTCCCTCGACTTAGTGCCCAGCGAGCAAGCCAGTGGAGCCATAACGCACGGAGTCTGTGCATGGGAGGCATGCCCAGGCAGCCGCCAGCAGGCACGGTATGGGTCAAGTGCCCAGCGTGCGGCAGAGGAGGGCATGCCAGCAAGGCCACAGGCTCCCATCGCGAGCCAGCCCCCTCGTCCCTTTCCCTCGACTAAGTGCCCAGCGAGCAAGCCAGGGGAGCCGCGTCGCATGGACCCTTGGCATGAGAAGCAAGCCCAGGAAGCCACCAGCAGGCACGGCAGAGGCCACGTGCCCTGCGTGCGGCAGCGGTTGGGGCGCCAGCCAGGCCACAGGCGCCCATCGTGACCCAGCCCGTCGTCCCTGTCCCTCGACTAAGTACCCAGCGAGCGAGCCAGGGGAGTCGCGTCGCACAGACCCTCGGCACGGGAGGTATGCCCAGGGGAGTCGCGTCGCAAGCCCTCGAGGGGGCTGACGCGGGGTTGGATCTCGACGCTCAGGCTTGCCTAAAAGCAGACTTGTTGCGCAGCGTGACGACACGATCGTCGACTGTTGTCAACGAGCGAGCAACACGGCCAGCCTGGGCACGTTGTGACACCCCTGCTGCCAAGGCCTCATCGGTGGTCCCTTGCCATTGAAGAATCGTCCCTTGCTATTGAAACAATTTCACGCTTAGCGGCTTGGATGCGGCGGCACATGATGACCTGCATGATCGATGGGCCTTTCGCTCGTCGGCTTACAGCTCGTTTGGTGCTGTTGCTGCCCATTTGTACGTGCGGCGTGTGAGTGGTGATCTAGTTGTGCGCGTTGGCAGGCTCCATGCTCTCGCATTGAATTGTCAACTAGCACGTCGCTTCAAGCTCCACCCCGAGCCATACGTTGGCATTTCGTGGGTGACATCGGGACCCTATGTCGCGTGCCTTCACAAATGGAATTTGATGATACGAGTCAGTTGTCTTTGCACCATGTCCCTCGTGGGCATGGGTGGAAACCTAAGCCGGGCCTCGTGCTCCAAGCGCAGCTTGCTTTGGCATGCGGCTGCTATGGCACATGAGAGATCGGTTGTCCCTTCGAGTGCAAAAAGTATTACGACAGGAGTGGCCTCGGCCTCTGCCTATCCAAGCGAAAGCATTTGTCCCACGTCCCATCGATTTTGAATGACGACTGCGACAGCTTTGGCCTTAGTGAGCCTTGCAGCACGCTTCGGTCTTAGTTGGCGTGGCATCTCGAAGGATGCTACCTGGTTGATCCTACCAGTAGTCAGATGCTTGTCTCAAAGATTAAGCCATGCATGTGTAAGTATGAACTAATTCAGACTGTGAAACTACAAATGGCTCATTAAATCAGTTATAGTTTGTTTGATGGTACCTACTACTCGGATAACCATAGTAATTCAAGAGCTAATACGTGCAACAAACCCCGACTTCTAGAAGGGGCGCATTTATTAGATAAAAGGTCGACGCGGGCTTTGCCCATTGCTCTGATGATTCATGATAACTCGACGGATCGCAAGGCCATCGTGCCGGCGACGTATCATTCAAATTTCTGCCCTATCAACTTTTGATGGTAGGATAGTTGCCTACTATGGTGGTGACGGGTGACGGAGAATTAGGGTTCGATTCTGGATAGGGAGCCTGAGAAACGGCTACCACATCCAAGGAAGGCAGCAGGGGCGCAAATTACCCAATCCTGTCACGGGGAGGTAATGACAATAAATAACAATACCGGGCTTTTCGAGTCTGGTAATTGGAATGAGTACAATCTAAATCCCTTAACAAGGATCCATTGGAGGGTAAGTCTGGTGCTAGCAGCCACGGTAATTCCAGCTCCAATAGCGTATATTTAAGTTGTTGTAATTAAAAAGCTCGTAGTTGGACCTTGGGATGGGTCGACCGGTCCGCCTACGGTGTGCACCGGTTGGCTCGTTCCTACTGCCGGCGATGCGCTCCTGGCCTTAATTGGCAAGGTCGTGCCTCAGGCGCTGTTACTTTGAAGAAATTAGAGTGCTCAAAGCGAGCCTACGCTCTGAATACATTAGCATGGGATAACATCATAGGATTTCGATCCTATTCTGTTGGCCTTCGGGATCAGAGTAATGATTAACAGGGACAGTCGGGGGCATTCGTATTTCATAGTCAGAGGTGAATTCTTGGATTTATGAAAGACGAACAACTACGAAAGCATTTGCCAAGGATGTTTTCATTAATCAAGAACGAAATTTGGGGGCTCAAAGACGATCAGATACCGTCCTAGTCTCAACCATAAATGATGCCGACCAGGGATCAGCGGATGTTGCTTTTAGGACTCTGCTGGCACCTTCTGAGAAATCAAAGTCTTTTGGTTCCGGGGGGAGTATGGTCGCAAGGTTGAAACTTAAAGGAATTGATAGAAGGGCACCACCAGGAGTGGAGCCTGCGGCTTAATTTGACTCAACACGGGGAAATTTACCAGGTCCAGACATAGTAAGGATTGACAAACTGAGAGCTCTTTCTTGATTCTATGGGTGGTGGTGCATGGCTATTTTTAGTTGGTGGAGCGATTTGTCTGGTTAATACCGTTAACGAATGAGACCCAGCCTGCTAACTAGCTACGTGGAGGTGACCCTCCACGGTCGGCTTCTTAGAGGGACTATGGTCGCTTAGGCCAAGGAAGTTTGAGGCAATAACAGGTCTGTGATGCCCTTAGATGTTTTGGGCTGCACGCGCGCTACACTGATGTATTCAACGAGTTTATAGACTTGGCCGACAGGCCCGAGTAATCTTTGAAATTTCATCGTGATGGGGATAAATCATTGCAATTGTTGGTCTTCAACGAGGAATTCCTAGTAAGCGCGAGTCATTAGCTTGCGTTGACTACGTCCCTGCCCTTTGTACACACCGCCCGTCGCTCCTACCGATTGAATGGTCCGGTGAAATGTTCGGATCGCGGCAACGTGGGAGGTTCGCCACTCGTGACATCGCGAGAAGTCCACTGAACCTTATCATTTAGAGGAAGGAGAAGTCGTAACAAGGTTTCCGTAGGTGAACCTGCGAAAGGATCATTGTCAAAAACTCGCTCAGGGAAACGACTCGTGAACATGTTGTAAACACACTGGTGGGGCGGAGGGCTCTCGAGCCCCTCTTCCAATCTCGCCCGACAAGGGTGCGTGGGCTTGCGCCCAAGCCCCTCATTGCGCGCAACAACAAAACCCACAGCGCGGGATGCACCAAGGAACTCGAATGAAAAAGCATGCCCCAGTCGCCCCGATCTCGGTGCGCAGCTGGCGGTTACGTCGTCCCTAAACGATGTCTAAAATGACTCTCGGCAACGGATATCTTGGCTCTCGCATCGATGAAGAATGTAGCGAAATGCGATACTTGGTGTGAATTACAGAATCCCATGAACCATTGAGTTTTTGAACGCAAGTTACACCCGAAGCCATCAGGCCGAGGGCACGTCTGCCTGGGTGTCAAGCACCGTCGTCCCCGACCCCCCCGCATCCCTTTGAGGAGGGGAGGGACCATCGCGGGGCGGATGTTGGCCTCCCGTGCACCTCTGGCTCTCGATTGGCCTAAAAAAGAGTCTTGAGCAACGCCGCGTCATGGCTTGGCGGTGGTAGAGAAAGCCTCGTGCTCCCTCGTGCGCGCGTCGCTCGCTCATGACTCACGGACCCAATGATCGATCGATCGAGATGCGACCCTAGGTCAGGCAGGACCACCCGCTGAGTTTAAGCATATCAATAAGCGGAGGAAAAGAAACTAACAAGGATTCCCCTAGTAACGGTGAGCGAACCGGGAAAAGCCCAGCTTGAAAATCGACATCTTCGGCGCCCGAATTATAGTCTGGAG
>JAJFZO010000470.1:32500-42500 GCA_021397835.1 Moringa oleifera
TCGCGAGCCAGCCCCCCTGTCCCTGCCCCTCGACTGACTGCCCAGCGTGCGAGCCAAGGGGGCTGCATCGCACGGACCCTGGGCACGGGAGGCATGCCCCAGCACCCCCCCAGCTGGCACGGCATGGGCCAAGTGCCCAACGTGCGGCAGCGGTGGGTGTGCCAGCTAGGCCACGGGCGCCCATCGCGAGCCAGCACCCTCGTCCCTGTCCCTCGACTAAGTGCCCAGCAAGCGAGCCAGGGGGTGACGTCGCATGGACCCTGGGCTGGGGTGGCCCACCCAGGCAGCCCCCAGCAGGCACGGCATGGGCTGCTCGCCCAGCATGTGCCAGCGGTGGGAGCGCCAGCCAGGCCGCGGGCGCCCATCGCGAGCCAGCCCTCACGTCCCTGTCCCTCGACTAAGTGCTCAGTGAGCAAGCTAGGGGCGCCGCGTCGCATGGACCCTGGCCACAGGTGGCACACCCAGGCAGGCCCATGTAGGCACGGCATGGGCTGCTCGCCCAACATGCGGCAGCTGTGGGAGCGCCAGCTAGGCCGCGGGCGTCCATCGCGTGCCAGCCCCCTTGTCCAAGCCCCTCGACTGACTGCTCAGCGTGCGAGCAAGGGGTGCCACGTTGCACGGACCTTGGGCATGGGTGGCATGCCTAGGCAGGCCCAAGCAGCCAAGGCATGGGCTGCTTGACCAGCGTGAGGCAGCGGTGGGTGCGCCAGCCAGGCCGCGGGCGCCCATCTCGAGCCAGCCCCCACGTCCTTGTCCCTCGACCAAGTACTCAGCGAGCGAGCCAGGACGGCCACGTCGCATGGACCCTGGGCACTGGTGGCATGCCCAGGCAGCCCCTAGCCGGCACTGCATGGGCTGCTCGCCCAGCGTGCGGCAGCAGTGGGCACACCAGCCAGGCCGCGGGCGCCCTTTACGAGCCAGCCCTTACGTCTCTGTCCCTCGACGTAGTGCCCAGCGAGTAAGCGAAGGGGGCCGCATCGCACAAAACCTTGGCACGGGTGGCATGCCCAGGCAGCCCCCAGCAGACACGGCATGGGCTGGTCACCTAATGTGCGGCAGTGGTGGGCGCGCCATCCAGGCCTCGGGAGCCTATCGTGAGCCAGCCCCCACGTCCCTGCCCCTCGACTGATTGCCCAGCGTGTGAGCTAGGGGGACGCGTTGCATGGATCCTGGGCACGAGATGCATGCTCCAGCAGCCCCCCAGCTGGCATGGCATGGGCCAAGTGCCCAGCATGCGGCAGCGGTGGGTGCGCCAGCGAGGCCACGGGGGCCCATCTCGAGCCAGCCTGCTTGTCCTTGTCCCGCGACTAAATGCGCAGCGAGCGAGCCAGGGGGGGCGTGTCGCACGGACAGTGGGCACGGGTGGCACGCCCAGGGGCCCCCCAGCAGGTACAGCATGGGCTGCTCGCCCAGCGTGCGGCAGCAGTGGGCGCGCCAGCCAGGCCGCGGGCACCCGACGCGAGCCAGCACCCTCATCCCTGCCCCTCGACTGACTGTCCAGTGTGTGAGCCAGGGGTGCTGTGTCGCATGGACCCTGGGCACGGGTGGCCCACCCAGGCAGCCCCCAGCAGGCACGACATGGGCTCTTTGCCCAGCGTGCGGCAGCGGTGGGCACACCAGCCAGGCCGCGGGCGCCATTCGCGAGCCAGCCCCCACGTCTCTGTCCCTCGATGTAGTGCCCAGCGAGTGAGCCAAGGGGCCCGCATCACACAGGCCCTGGGCCCAGGTGGCACGCCCAGGCAGCCCCCAGCAGGCACGGCATGGGATGGTCACCCAATGTGCGGTAGCGGTGGGCACGCCAGCCAGGACGCGGGCGCCTATCGCGAGCCAGCCCCCACGTCCCTGCCCCTCGACTGACCGCCGAACGTACGAGCTAGGGGGGACGTGTCGCACGGATCCTAGGCACGAGATGCATGCCCTAGCAGGGCCCCAGCTGGCATGGCATGGGCCAAGTGCCCAGCGTGCGGCAGTGGTGGGTGCGCCAGCAACGCCACGGGCGCCCATCACGAGCCAGCCTGCTCGTCCCTGTCCCTCGACTAAATGCCCCGCGAGCGACCCAGGGGGGACGCATCACACGGACAATGGGCACGGGGGGCACGCCCAGGGACCCCCCAGCATGTACAGCATGGGCTGCTCGCATAGATCCAAATGTGCGGCAGCGGTGGGCGCGCTAGCCAGGCCTCGGGAGCCTATCGTGAGCCAGCCCCCACGTCCCTGCCCCTCGACTGATTGCCTAGCGTGTGAGCTAGGGGGGACGCGTTTCATGGATCCTGGGCACGAGATGCATGCTCCAGCAGCCCCCCAGTTGGCATGGCATGGGCCAAGTGCCCAGCGTGCGGCAGTGGTGGGTGCGCCAGCAAGGCCACGGGCGCCCATCGCGAGCCAGCCCCCTCGTCCCTGCCCCTCGACTGACTGCCCAGTGTGCGAGCCAGGGGTGCCATGTCGAATGGACCCTGGGCACAGGTGGCCCAACCAGGCAGCCCTTAGCAGGCACGGCATGGGCTGGTCGCCCAGCGTGTGGTAGCAGTGGGCACAGTAGCCAGGCCGCGTGCGCCATTCGCAAGGCAGCCCGCACGTCTCTGTCCCTCGACGTAGTGCCCAACGAGCGAGCCAAGGGGGCCGCATCGCATAGATCCAAATGTGCGGCAACGGTGGGAGAGCCAGCCAGGCCCCGGGTGCCCATCGCGAGCCAGCCCCGATGTCCCTGTCGCTCGACTAAGTGCTCAGCTAGCGAGCCAGGGGGGCCACGTCTCATGGACCCTGGGCACTGGTGGCACGCCCAGGCTGCCCTCAGCAGGCACGGCATGGGCTGCTCGCCCAGCGTACGGCTGCGGTGGGCACGCCAGCCAGGCCGTAGGCGCCCTTCGCGAGCCAGTACCCACGTGCTTGTCCCTCGACTAAGTGCTCAGCGAGCGAGCCAGAGGGGCCTCGTCGCACGGACCCTGGGCACTGGTGGCACGCCCAGGCAGCCCTCAGCAGGCACGGCATGGGCTGCTCGCCCAGCATGCGGCAGCTGTGGGCGCGCCAGCCAGGCCGGGGGCGCCCATCGCGAGCCAGCCCCATGTCCCTGTCCCTCGACGTAGTGCCTAACGAGCGAGCCACGGGGGTCACGTGGCATTGATCCTTTCAACGGGTAAAACGCCCAGGCAGCCCCCAGCAGGCACGCCATGGGTTGCTAGTTCAGCAGGCACGGCAGCTGTGGGCTAGCCAGCCAGGCCGCTGGCCCCCATCGCGAGCCAGCACCCTCGTCCCTGCCCCTCGACTGACAGCCCAGCATGCGAGCAAGGGGTGCCATGTCGCACGGACCCTGGGCACTGGAGGCACACCAAGGTAGCCCCCAGCAGGCACGGCATGGGCTGCTCGCCCAGCGTGCGGCAACGGTAGGCACACCAGCCAGGCCGGGGGCGCCCTTTGCGAGCCAGCCCCCACATCTCTGTCCCTCGACGTAGTGCCCAGGGAGCGAGCCAAAGGGGCCGCATCTCACAGACCCTGGGCACGGGTGGCACTCCCAGGCAGCCCCCAGCAGGCACAGCATGAGCTGGTAGCTGAATGTGCGGCAGCGGTGGGCACGCTAGCCAGGACGCGGGCGCCCATCATGAGCCAGCCCCCACGTCCCTACCCCGCGACTAACTGCCCAGCGTGCGAGCCAGGGGGGCCGCGTTGCATGGATCCTGGGCACGAGTGGCATGCCCCAGTAGCCCCCCAGCTGGCACGGCATGGGCCAAGTGTGCGAGCCAGGCCACGGGCTCCCATCACGAGCCAGCCTGCTCGTCCCTGTCCCTCGACTGACTGCCCAGTGTGCGTGCCAGGGGTGCCGTGTCGCATGGACCCTGGGCACAGGTGGCCCACACAGGCAGCCCCCAGCAGGCATGGCATGGGCTGCTCGCCCAGCATCCGGCAGCGGTGGGCACACCAGCCAGGCCGCGGGCGCCCTTCGCGAGTCAGCCCCCACGTCTCTTTCCCTCGACGTAGTGCCTGGCGAGCGAGCCAAGGGGGCCGCATCGCACAGACCCTGGGCTCGGGTGGCACGCACAGGTAGGCCCCAGCAGGCACGGCATGGGCTGGTCGCCCAATGTGCGGCAGCGGTGGGCGCGCTAGCCAGGCCGCGGGCGCCCATCGTGAGCCAGCCCCCACGTCCCTGCCCCTCGACTGACTGCCCAGCGTGCGAGCCAGAGGGGCCGTGTCACACCGATCCTGGGCAAGAGATGCATGCCCCAGCAGCCCCCCAGCTAGCACAGCATCGGCCAAGTGGCCAGCGTGCTTCAGCAGTGGGTGCACCAGCCAGGCCACGGGCGCCTATCACGAGCCAGCCCGCTCGTCCCTGTCCCTCGACTAAATGCCCAGCGAGCGAGCCAGGGGGGCCGCGTTGCATGGGCCGTGGAAAAGGGTGGCACGCTCAGGGACCCCCCAGAAGGTACAGCATGGACTGCTCACCCAGCGTGCGGCAGCGGTGGGTGCGCCAGCCAGGCCGCGGGCGCCCATCGCGAGCCAGCCCCCTCGTCCCTGCCCCTCGACTGACTGCCCAGTGTGCGAGCCAGGGGTGCCGTGTCGCATGGACCCTTGGCACAGGTGGCCCACACAGGCAGCCCCCAGCAGGCATGGCATGGGTTGCTCGCCCAGCATGCGGCAACGGTAGGCACACCAGCCAGGCCGGGGGCACCATTTGCGAGCCAGCCCCCACATCTCTGTCCCTCGACGTAGTGCCCAGGGAGCAAGCCAAAGGGGCCGCATCGCACAGACCCTGGGCACGGGTGGCAGTCCCAGGCAGCCCCCAGCAGGCACGGCATGAGCTGGTCGTCGAATGTGCGGCAGCAGTGGGCGCGCTAGCCAGGACGTGGGCGCCCATCATGAGCCAGCCCCCACGTCCCTGCCCCGCGACTGACTGCCCAGCGTGCGAGCCAGGGGGGCCGCGTTGCATGGATCCTGGGCACGAGTGGCATGCCTCAGTAGCCCCCCAGCTGGCACGGCATGGGCCAAGTGCCCAGCGTGCGGCAGCGGTGGGTGCGCCAGCCAGGCCACGGGCGCCCATCACGAGCCAGCCTGCTCGTCCCTGTCCCTCGACTGACTGCCCAGTGTGCGAGCCAGGGGTGCCGTGTCTCATGGACCCTGGGCACAGGTGGCCCACACAGGCGGCCCCCAGCAGGCATGGCATGGGCTGCTCGCCCAGCGTGCGGCAGCGGTGGGCACACCAGCCAGGCCGCGGGCGCCCTTCGCGAGTCAACCCCTACGTCTCTTTCCCTCGACGTAGTGCCCGGCGAGCGAGCCAAGGGGGCCACATCGCACAGACCCTGGGCTCGGGTGGCACGCATAGGTAGCCCCCAGCAGGCACGGCATGGGCTGGTCGCCCAATGTGCGGCAGCGGTGGGCGCGCCAGCCAGGCCGCGGGCGCCCATCGTGAGCCATCCCCCACGTCCTTGCCCCTCGACTGACTGCCCAGCATGCGAGCCAGAGGGGCTGCGTCGCACCGATCCTGGGCACGAGATGCATGCCCCAGCAGCCCCCCAGCTGGCACGACATGGGCCAAGTGCCCAGCGCGCGGCAGTGGTGGGTGTGCCAGCCAGGCCACGGGCGCCCTTCACGAGCCAGCCCGGTCGTCCTTGTCCAGCGACTGACTGCCAAACGAGCGAGCCAGGAGGGTCGCGTCGCACTAACTGTGGGCACGGGTGGCACGCCCAGGGACTCCCCAGCAGGTACAGCATGGGCTGCTCGCCCAGCGTACGGCAGCGATGGTCGCGCCAGCGAGGCCGCGGGCTCCCATCGTGAGCCAGCCCCCTCATCCCTGCCCCTTGACTGACTGCCCAACGTGCGAGGCAGGGGTGCTGCGTCGCACGGAACCTAGGCACGGGAGGCCCACCCAGGCAGCCCCCAGCAGGCACGGCATGGGCTGCTCGCCCATCGTGCGGCAGCGGTGGGCACACCAGCCAGGCCCTGAGCGCCCTTCGCGAGTCGGCCCCCACGTCTCTGTCCCTCGACGTAGTACCCAGCAAACGAGCCAAGGGGGCCGCATCGCACAGATGTTGGGCACGGGTGGCACACCGAGGCAGCCCCCAGCAGGAACGGCATGGGCAGCGGTGGGCGCTCCAGCCAGGCCACGGGCACCCATCACGAGCCAACCCCCTCGTCCCTACTCCTCGACTGAATGCCCAACGTGCGAGTCAGGGGTGTCGCGTCGCACAAAACCTGGGCACGGGTGCCCCACCCAGGCAGCCCCCAGAAGGCATGGCATGGGCTGCTCGCCCATTGTGCGGCAGCGATGGGCACACCGGCCAGGCTACGGGCGCCCTTCGCCAGCCGGCCCCTACGTCTCTGTCCCTCGACGTAGTACCCACCAAGCGAGCCAAAGGGGTCGCATCGCACAGATGCTGGGCACGAGTGGCATGCCCAAGCAGCCCCCAGCAGGCACGGCATGGGCTGGTCGCCCAACGTGCGGCAGCGGTGGGGGCGCCAGCCAGGCCGCGGGCGCCCATCGCGAGCCAGCCCCCTCGTCCCTGCACCTTGACTGACTGCCCAGCGTGCCAGCAAGGGGTGCCACGTCGCACAGACCCTGGGCTTGGGTGGCACGCCCAAGCAGCCCCCAGCAGGAACCGGATGGGCTGCTCGCCTAGCGTGAGGCAGCGTTGGGCGCTCCAGCTTGTCCGCGGGCGCCCATCGCGAGCCAGCCCCCACGTCCCCTCCCCTCGACTGACTGCCCAGAGTGCGAGCCAGGGGGGCCGCGAGGTATGGATCCTGAGCACATGAGGCATGCCTCAGCAGCACCCCAGCTGGCACAGCATGGGCCAAGTGCCCAGCGTGCGGCAGCGGTGGGTGTGCCCGCTAGGCCACGGGTGCCAATCGTGAGCCAGCCCCCTCGTCCCTGTCCCTCGACTAAGTGCCCAGCGAGCGAGCCAGGGGGCGTCGTCACATGGACCCTAGGCATGGGTGGCACGCCCAGGCAGCCCCCAGTAGGCATGGCATGGGCTGCTCGCCCAGCGTGCGGCAGCGGTGGGCACACCAGCTAGGCCGCGGGCGCCCTTCGCGAGTCAGCCCTCACGTCTCTTTCCATCGATGTAGTGCCCGGCGAGCGAGCCAAGGGGACCGCATCGCACAGGCCCTGGGCTCGGGTGGCACGCACAGGTAGCCCCCAGCAGGCACGGCATGGGCTGGTCGCCCAATGTGCGGCAGCGGTAGGCGCGCCAGCCAGGCCGCGGGCACCCATCGTGAGCCAGCCCCCACGTCCCTGCCCCTCGACTGACTGCCCAGCATGCGAGCCAGAGGGGCCGCGTCGCACCGATCCTGGGCAAGAGATGCATGCCCCAACAGCCCCCCAGCTAGCACAGCATCGGCCAAGTGGCCAGCGTGCTTCAGCGGTGGGTGCACCAGCCAGGCCACGGGCGCCTATCACGAGCCAGCCCGCTCGTCCCTGTCCCTCGACTAAATGCCCAGCGAGCGAGCCAGGGGGGCCGCATCGCATGGACCGTGGGAAAGGGTGGCACGCTCAGGGACCCCCCAGAAGGTACAGCATGGGCTGCTCACCCAGCGTGCGGCAGCAGTGGGTGCACCAGCCAGGCCGTCAGCCCCCATTGCGAGCCAGACTCCTCGTTCCTACCCCTCGACTGACTGCCCAGCATGCGGGCCAGAGGTGCCGTGTCGCATAGACTCTGTGCACGGGTGGCACGCCCAAGCAGCCCCCAGCAAGGATGGCATGGGCTTCTCGCCCAGCGTGCGGTAGCGGTGGGCGCGCCAGCCAGGCCACGGGCGCCCATCCTGAGCCAGCCCCCTTGTCCCTGTCCCTCAACTTAGTGCCCAGCGAGCGAGCAAGGGGAGCCATGTCGCACGGACCCTGGGCACAGGAGGCATGCCCAAGCAGCCCCTAGCAGGCACGGCATGGGCCAAGCGCCCAGCGTGCGGCAGCGGTGGGCGCGCCAGCCAGGCCACAGGAGCCCATCGCGAGCCAGCCCCCTCGTCCCTGCCCCTCAACTAACTACCCAACGTGCGAGCCAGGGGTGCCGCGTTGCACGGAACCTGGGCAGGGGTGGCCCACCCAAGCACCCCCCAGCAGGCACGGCATGGGCCAAGTACCCAGCGTGCGGTAGATGTGGGCGCGCCAGCCAGACCACGGGCGCCCATCGCGAGCCAGCCCCCTCGTCCCTGTCCCTCGACTAAGTGCCCAGTGAATGAACCAGTGGAGCTGCGTCGCATGGACCCTGGGCACGGGGGGCATGCCCAGGCAGCCCCCAGCAGGCACTGTATGGGCCAAGTGCCCAGCGTGCGGTAGAGGTGGGCGTGCCAGCCAGGCCCCGGGCTCCCATCGAGAGCCAGCCCCCTCGTCCCTGTCCCTTGACTAAGTGAACTGCAAGCGAGCCAGGGGAGCCTCGTTGCATGGACCCTGGGCACAGGAGGCATGCCCAGGCAGCCCCCAACAAGGATGGTATGGGCCAAGTGCCCATCCAGCGGTGGGCACACCATCTAGGCCAAGGGCTCCCATCGCGAGCCAGCCCCCTTGTCCCTATCCCTCGACTTAGTGCCCAGCGAGCGAGCCAGGGGAGCCGCGTCGCACGGAGCCTTGGCATGGGAGGCATGCCTAGGCAGCCCTCAGCAGGGACAGGAGGCATGCCCAGGCATCCCTTAACGAGGATCCATTGGAGGGTAAGTCTGGTGCCTGCAGCCGCGGTAATTCCAGCTTCAATAGCGTATATTTAAGTTGTTGTAGTTAAAAAGCTCGTAGTGGGACCTTGGGATGGGTCGGCCAGTCCGCCTATGATATGCGCCAGTTGGCTCATCCCTATTGCCGGCGATGCGCTCCTGGCCTTAATTGGCCGGGTCGTGCCTCTAGCGCTGTTACTTTGAAGAAATTAGAGTGCTCAAAGCAACCCTACGCTCTGAATACATTAGCATGGGATAACATCATAGGATTTCGATCCTATTCTGTTAGCCTTCGGGATAGAAGTAATGATTAACAGGGACAGTCGGGGGCATTCGTATTTCATAGTCAGAGGTGAAATTCTTGGATTTATGAAAGATGAACAACTGCGAAAGCATTTGCCAAGGATGCTTTCATTAATTAAGAATGAAAGTTGGGGGCTCGAAGATGATCAGATACCGTCCTAGTCTCAACCATAAACGATGCCGACCAGGGATCAACGGATGTTGCTTTTAGGACTTCGCTGGCACCTTATGAGAAATCAAAGTCTTTGGGTTCTGGGGGGAGTATGGTCGCAAGGCTGAAACTTAAAGGAATTGATGGAAGGGCACCACCAGGAGTGGAGCCTGTGGCTTAATTTGACCCAACACGGGGAAACTTACCAGGTCCTAACATAGTAAGGATTGACAGACTGAGAGCTCTTTCTTGATTCTATGGGTGGTGGTGCATGGCTGTTCTTAGTTGGTGGAGCGATTTGTCTGGTTAATTTTGTTAACGAACGAGACGTCAGCCTGCCAACTAGCTACGTGGAGGTGACCCTCCACGGTCGACTTCTTAGAGGGACTATGGCTGCTTAGGCCAAGGAAGTTTGAGGCAATAACAGGTCTGTGATGCCCTTAGATGTTTTGGGTTGCACGCACACTACACTGATGTATTCAACGAGTTTATAGCCTTGGCTGACAGGCCCAGGTAATCTTTGAAATTTCATCATGATAGGGATAGATCATTGCAATTGTTGGTCTTCAACGAGGAATTCCTAGTAAGTGCGATTCATCAGCTCGTGTTGACTACGTCCCTGCCCTTTGTACACACCGTCCGTCGCTCCTACCGATTGAATGGTCCGGTGAAGTGTTCGGATCGCGGCGACGTGGGCGGTTCACCGCTCACGAAGTCACAAGAAATCCACTGAACCTTATCATTTAGAGGAAGGAGAAGTCGTAACAAGGTTTCCGTAAGTGAACCTGCGGAAGGATCATTGTCGAAAACTCGCTCAGCGAAATGACCCACGAACACGTTGTAAACACACCGGTGGGGCGGAGGGCTCTCGAGTCCCTCGTCCCGCCTCACGCGGCAAGGGTGTGTGGGCTCGCGCCCAAGCCC
>JAJFZO010000470.1:47500-57500 GCA_021397835.1 Moringa oleifera
GATACGCCCAGACAACCCCCAGCAAGCACAGCATGGGCTGCTCGCCCAGCGTGCGGCAGCATTGGGCTCGTCAGCCAGGCCGCGGGTGCCCACCGCGAGCCAGCCCCCTCGTCCCTGTCCCTCGACTTAGTGCCCAGCGAGCGAGCCAGGGGAGCCACGTCGCACGGACCCTGGGCCTGGAAGGCATGGGCCAATTGCCCAGCGTGCGGTAGCGGTGGGCGTGCCAACCAGGCCACAGGCTCCCATCGAGCCAGGGGAGCCGTGTCGCACGGACACTAGGCACGGGAGGCATGCCCCAGCAGCCGCCAGGAGGCACGGCATGGGCCAAGTGCCCAGCGTCCGATAGAAGTGGGCGCGCCAGCCAGGCCACGGGCGCCCATCGCGAGGAAGCCCCCTCGTCCCTGTCCCTCGACTAAGTGCCCAGCGAGCGAGCCAGGGGAGCCGCGTCACATGGACCCTGGGCATGGGAGGCATGCCCAGGCAGCCCCCAGCAGGCACAGCATCGGCCAAGTGCCCAGCATGTGGGAGCGGTTGGGGCACCTGCCAGGCCACGGGCTCCCATCGCGAGCCAGCCCCCTTGTCCCTGTCCCTCAACAAAGTGCTAAGCGAGTGAGCCAGGGGAGCTGCATCGCACGGACCTTGGGCACGGGAGGCAAGCTTAGGCAGCCCCCAGCAGGCACGGCATGGGCCAAGTGCCCAGTGTGCGGCAGAGGAGGGCGCGCCAGCCAGGCCACAAGCGCCCATCATTAGCCAGCCCCCTCGTCCCTGTCCCTCGACTAAATGCCCAGCGAGCGGCTAGGGGGGCCGCGTTGCATGGACCCTGGGAACAGATGGCATGCCCAGGCAGCCCCTAGCAGGCATGGCATGGGCTACTTGCCCAGCGTGCGGCAGCGGTTGGCACGCCAACATGGTCACGGGCGCTCATCCCGAGCCAGCCCCCCCATCCCAGCCCCTCAACTGACTGCCCAGCGTGCGAGCCAGGGGTGCCACACTGCACGGAGCCTGGGCACGGATGGCACACCGA
The DNA here is from genome assembly GCA_021397835.1 of Moringa oleifera. Classification (NCBI taxonomy): domain Eukaryota; kingdom Viridiplantae; phylum Streptophyta; class Magnoliopsida; order Brassicales; family Moringaceae; genus Moringa; species Moringa oleifera. The sequence goes on from JAJFZO010000470.1 coordinate 48,525, forward strand.
GGCAGCCTGCAGTAGAGACGGCATGGACTGCTCGCCCAGCGTGCGGCAGCGGTGGGCGCGCCAGCCAGGTCGTGGCCTCCCATCACGAGCCAGCTCCCCACGTCCCTGCCCATCGACTCACAGCCCAGCGTGCGAGCAAGGGGGGCCGCGTCGCATGGACCCTGGGCACTGGAGGCATGCCCCAGCAGCCCCCCAGCTAGCACGGCATGGCCCAAGTGCCCAACTGCGGCAGCAGTGGGCGCTCCAGCCAGGCCGCTAGGGCCCATCGCGAGCCAGCCCCTGCGTCCCTGTCCCTCGAAGTAGTGCCCAACGAGCGAGCCAGGGGGGCCGTGTCGCAAGGATCCTGGGCACGGGTGGCACCCCCAGGAAGCCCCCAACAGGCACGGCATGGGCTGCTCGCCTAGCGTGCGGCAGCTGTGGGCGCGCTAGCCAGGCCGTGGGCGCCTATCTCGAGCCAGCCCCCTCGTCCCTGCCCCTCAATTGACAGCTCAGCGTGCGAGCAAGCGGTGCCGCGTCACACGGACCCTGGCACGGGTGGCATGCCCAGGCAGCCTCCAGCAGGCATGGCATGGGCTTCTCACCCAGCGTGCGTCAGTAGTGGGCGCGCTAGCCAGGCCGCGGGAGCCCATCGTGAGCCAGCCCCCACGTCCCTGCCCCTCGACTGACTGCCCAGCGTGCGAGCCAGAGGGGCCGTGTCACACCGATCCTGGGCAAGAGATGCATGCCCCAGCAGCCCCCCAGCTAGCACAGCATCGGCCAAGTGGCCAGCGTGCTTCAGCAGTGGGTGCACCAGCCAGGCCACGGGCGCCTATCACGAGCCAGCCCGCTCGTCCCTGTCCCTCGACTAAATGCCCAGCGAGCGAGCCAGGGGGGCCGCGTTGCATGGGCCGTGGAAAAGGGTGGCACGCTCAGGGACCCCCCAGAAGGTACAGCATGGACTGCTCACCCAGCGTGCGGCAGCGGTGGGAGCGCCAGCCAGGCCGCGGGCGCCCATCGCGAGCTAGCCCCCTCGTCCCTGCCCCTCGACTGACTGCCCAGCGTGCGAGCCAGGGGTGCCGCATTGCATGGACCCTCGGCACGGGTGCCCCACCCAGGCAGCCCCCAACAGGCACGGCATGGGCTACTCGCCCTGCGTGCGATTGCGGTGGGCGCGCCAGCCAGGCCGCGGGTGCCCATCGCGAGCAAGCCCCCACGTCCCCGTCCCTTGACGTAGTGCCCAGCGAGCGAGCCAGGGGGGCAGTCTCGCACGGAACCTGAGCACGGCTGGCACGTCGAGGTAGCGCCCAGCCAGCACGGCATGGGCTGCTCGCCCAGCATGCCGCAGCAGTGGGCGCGCCAGCCAGGCCGTGGGCGCCCATCGCGAGCAAGCCCCCATGTCCCTGTCCCTCGACGTAGTGCCCAGCGAGCGAGCTAATGGGGCCGTGTCGCATGGAACCTAAGCACGGGTGGCACTCCTAGGCAGCCCCCAGCAGGCACGGCATGGGTTGCTCGACCAACGTGCCGCAGTAGTGGTCGCGCCAACAAGGCCGCGGGCGCCCATTGCGAGCCAGCCCCTCGTCCCTGCCCCTCGACTGACTGCCCAGCGTGCAAGCCAGGGGTTCCATGTCGCACGGACCTTGGGCACAGGTGGCACGCCCAGGCGGCCCTCAGCAGGCACAGCATGGGCTGCTTGCCCAACGTAAGGCAGCAGTGGGCGCGCCAGCCAGGCCACGGGCGCCCATCGCGAGCCAGCCCCCTCATTCCTGCCGCTCGACTGACTGCCCAGCGTGTGAGCTAGGGGTGCCACAGCAGTCGCCAGCAGGCACGGCGCCAGCCTTGCCAAGGGCGCCCCACGCGAGTCAGCCGCGAGCACGCTGTGAGGCTCAACACATGCTGTGGGCATTGATTTCTTGGGCAAGCTGCCCTTGAAGTTTGGGATCATTTCGACTCACTGGCTATTTTTGATGATTTTTTAAATTTTTGACCGTAGAAAATTCATTAAAAAAAATTTAGTGCCCAGAAAATTCTGAAATTTTTTCTGGTGGTAGATATGATTATTCTCCTTTTATGTACAAAATTTCAGCTCAAAATTCCAAGTAATTAATTTTTTAGACCCATTATGACGGCTCAAACATATTGATGTTTCCTCCTGCTGGGAGTGAAATTTCATTTAAAACTCTTTAGGGCGGAGGTGGTCACCTAGCTTGCTGGGTGCCAACAGGCCATGCGTGCCTCCCCCCCTGCCCATCCGACGTGGGCAGGCGCTGGGCTTGGGCAACCCAGTGCGCATGGCATGGGCAGGGCGGCTTGCTGCCTTGCCCAACCAGCCGATGGTGCGTGGTTGTGGCGGCCACCACCGCCGGCAGGCAGGCGGCCAGCGACGTCGGCCGAAGAGTGTGGGACGCCCGATCAGTAGCCAACGGAGTGGGGAAAACGTGGGAAACGAAATCCGCTAAATTGTGGGCAACGGAATGAGAAAAATCGTGGGATAATGAGCTGGGATGTGGCTACACAAGCCCGACGGTTTGGGCGACAAAGCTAACGATGATGCATGCTACGCGAGGGCCAAATCACTAATGGGATTTCAAGCATGCAGAGTGCTTCTTCGCAGCGCAGCGCGATCGACAACACGATCGTCGGTTGTTAGAATTGAGAGAGCCACACGGCCAGCCTGGGCGCCCCTGCTGCCAAGGCCTCATCAGTGGGAAAAACATGGGCAACGAAGCGAGAATAATCATGGGATAATGAGTTGGAATTTGGCTAGACAAGCTCGATGGTATGGGCGACAAAGCTAACGATGATGCATGCTACGTGAGGGCCAAATTGTTGGGGGGATTTCGAGCATGCAGAGTACTTCGTCGCAGGCCCTCAAGGCGGCGGACGTGGGGTTGGATCTCGACGCTCAGGCTTGCCTAGGTGAACTCGTTGCGGGGCGCAATCATCAACACGATCGTCGACCGTTAGCAAGTAGCGAGCCACACGGCCAGCCTAGGCACCCCTGCTGCCAAGGCCTCATCGATGGAAAAAACATGGGCAACGAAGCGAGAATAATCGTGGGATAATGAGCTAGGAAGTGGCTAGACAAGCTCGATGGTGTGGGCGACGAAGCTAATGATGATGCATGCTACGTGAGGGCCAAATCGTTGGGGGGATTTCGAGCATGCAGAGTACTTCGTCGCAGGCCCTCGAGGCGGTAGACATGGGGTTGGATCTTGACGCTCAAGCTTGCCTAGGCGGACTCGTTGCGCAGCGCAATCGGCGACACGATTGTCGGCCGTTCGAAACGAGCAAGCCACGCGGCTAGCCTGGGCAAGGCGTGACACCCCTGCTGCCAAGGCCTCATCGGTGGGAAAAACGTGGGCAACAAAGCAAGAATAATCATGGGATAATGAGCTGGGATGTGGCTAGACAAGCTCGATGGTGTGGGCGGCGAAGCTAACGATGATGCATGCTACGTGAGGGCCAAATCGTTGGGGGGATTTCGAGCATGCGGAGTTCTTTGTCGCAGTCCCTCGAGGCGGTTGACATGGGGTTAGATCCTGACGCTCAGGCTTGCCTAGGCGGACTCATTGTGCAGCACGATCGACGACACGATAGTCGGCTGTTAGCAACAAGCGAGCCACACGGCCAGCCTGGGCAAGGCGTGACACCCTTACTGCCAAGGCCTCATCGGTGGGAAAAACGTGGGCAACAGAACGAAAGAAATTGTGAGATAATGAGCTGGAATGTTGCTCGACAAGCTCAATGGTGTGGGCAGCGAAGCTAAAGATGATGCATGCTACGTGAGGGCCAAATCGTTGGGGAGATTTCGAGCATGCAGAGTGGTTCGTCGCAGGCCCTCGAGGTGGCAGACGTGGGGTTGGATCTCGACGCTCAGGCTTGCCTAGGCGAACTCGTTGCGTGACGCAATCGACAACATGATCGTCGGTCGTTAGCAACGATCGAGTCACATGGCCAGCCTGGCCACTCCTGCTGCGAAGGCCTCATCGGTGGAAAAAACGTGGGCGACGAAGCGAGAATAATCATGGGATAATGAGCTGGGATGTGGCTAGACAAGCTCGATGGTGTAAGCAGCGAAGCTAACGATGATGCATGCTACGTGAGGGCCAAATCATTGGGGGGATTTCGAGCATGCAGAGTGCTTCGTCGCAGGCCCTCGAGGCTGCATACGTGGGGTTAGATCTTGACGCTCAGGCTTGCCTAGGCAGACTCGTTGCGTGGCGCAATCGACAACACGATCATCGACCGTTAGCAACGAGCGAGCCACACAGCCAGCCTGGGCACCTCTGCTGCCAAGGCCTCATTAGTGCAAAAAACGTGGGCAACGAAGCGAGAATAATCGTGGGATAATGAGCTTGGATGTGGCTAGACAAGCTTGATGGTGTGGGCGGTGAAGCTAATGATGATGCATGCTACATGAGGGCCAAATCGTTGGGGGGATTTCCAGCATGCGGAGTGCTTCATCGCAGGTCCTCGAGACGGCAGACGTGGGGTTGGATCTCGACGCTCAGGCTTGCCTAGGCGGACTCGTTGCGCATTGCGACGGATCACCTGATCGTCGGCCGTTAGCAACGAGCGAGCCACACGGCCAGCCTGGGCAGGGCGTGACACCCCTGCTGCCAAAGCCTCATCGGTGGGAAAAACATGGGCAACGAAACGAGGGAAATTGTGGGATAATAACCTGGGATGTGGCTAGAGAAGCTCGATTATATGGGCGACGAAGCTAACGATGATGCAAGCTACGTGAGTGCCAAATCGTTGGGGGGATTTCGAGCATGCAGTGTGCTTCGTCGCAGGCCTTCGAGGTGGCAGATGTGGGGTGGATCTCGATGCTTAAGCTTGCCTAGGCGGACTCGTTACACAGCGCGATCGACGACACGATCGTCGGCTGTTAGCATTGAGCGAGCCACAAGGCCGGCATGGGCACCCCTACTGCCAAGGCCTTATCAGTGGGAAAAACGTGGGCAACAAAGTGAGAATAATCATTGGATAACGAGATGGGTTGTGGCTAGACAAGCTCGATGGTGTGGGCGGCGAAGCTAACGATGATGCATGTTACGTGAGGGCCAAATCATTGGGGGGATTTCGAGCATGCGGAGTGCTTCGTCGTAGGCCCTCGAGGTGACAGGCATGGGGTTGGATCTCGACGCTCAGGCTTGCTTAGGTGGACTCATTGCGCAGCGCGATCGATGACACGATCATCGACAGTTAGCAATGAGCGAGCCACATGGCCAGCCTGAGCACCCCTGTTGCCAAGGCCTCATCGGTGGGAAAAACGTGGGCAACGAAGCGAGAATAATTATGGGATAATGAGCTGGGATGTGGCTAGACAAGCTCGATGGTGTGGCCGACGAAGGTAACGATGATGCATGCTGCATGAGGGCCAAATCGTTGGGGGGATTTCGAGCATGCGGAGTGCTTTGTGGTAGGCCCTCGAGGAGGCGGACGCGGAGTTGGATCTTGATGCTCAGGCTTGCCTAGAAGCGAACTTGTTGTGCAGCGCGATCGATGACATGATCGTCGACCGTTAGAAACGAGCGATCTACACGGCCAGCCTGGGCACGTTGTGACACCCTAATGAGTAGGAGGGCACGGTGGTCGCTGCAAAACCCGGGGCGCGAGCCTGGACGGAGCAGCCATCAGTACAAATCTTGGTGGTAGTAGTAAATATTTAAATGAGAACTTTGAAGGTCGAATAAGGGATAGGTTCCATGTGAACGGCACTTACACATGGGTTAGTTGATCCTAAGAGACGGGGGAAGCCTGTCGGATAGCGCCTCGGCGCGAGCTTCGTAAGGGGATCCGGTTAAAATTTTGGAACGGGGACGTAGCTGCTGACGATAACGTTAGGGAGTCCAAAGACATCGGCGGGGGCCCCGAAACGAGTTATCTTTTCTGTTTAATAGCCTGCCCACCCTGGAAACGGCTCAGCCGGAGGTAAGGTGTAGTGGTTCGAAGATCACCGCACGTCGCGTGGTGTCCGGTGCTCCCCTGGCGGCCCTTGAAAATCCAGAGGACCGAGTGCAGCCAAGCGTTCATAGCGACGTTGCTTTTTGATCCTTCAATGTCGGCTCTTCCTATCATTGTGAAGCAGAATTCACCAAGTGTTGGATTGTTCACCCACCAATAGGGAACGTGAGATGGGTTTAGACCGTCATGAGACAGGCTAGTTTTACCCTACTGATGCCTGCATCGCGATAGTAATTCAACCTAGTACGAGAGGAACCGTTGATTCGCACAATTGGTCATCGCGCTTGGTTGAAAAGCCTGTGGCGCGAAGCTACCGTGCGCTGCATTATGACTGAACGCCTCTAAGTCAGAATCCGGGCTAGAAGCGATGCATGTGCCCGTCGCCCGATTGTTGACCTACAGTAGGGGCCTCCAGGCCCCCAAAGGCACGTGTCGTTGGCCAAGCTCGCGTGGTGGAGGAGCCTCGTGGGCTGCCTTGAACTGTGATTGCCACCGAGCGACGGGTAGAATCATTTGTAAATGACTTAAATACGCGATGGGGTATTGTAAGTGGCAGAGTGGCCTTGCTGCCACGATCCACTGAGATTCAGCCCTTTGTCACTTCTATTCGTCCCTCCCCCCCTCCTGAACCCCCATAACAATTGTCCCTCTCTTTTCGAAAATTGATGCCACAAGGTTAGAAACGGTCCCTCAAGATAATGGCCTGGAAAAAGAAGCAAGTCCTTTGGGCTGGTAGAGAATGAGAAACACAAGAGAAAAACACTTGGAAACATATCGGGAAGCATTGAAGAACCAAGTGTTACTGCAATAAAAAAAACATAGGGCCAAGTGCCCAGCGTGCAGCAGCGGTGGGCGCTAGCCAGGCCACAGGCCTCAATCGCGAGCCAGTCTCCTTGTCCCTGTCCCTCGACTTAGTGCCCAGCGAACGAGCCAGGGGAGCCACGTCGCACGAACCCTCGGCACAGGAGGTATGCCCCAGTAGCCCCTAGCAGGCACGGCATGGGCCAAGTGCCCAACGTGCGGCAACAGTGGCGCACCAGCAAGGCTACAGGCGCCTATCATGAGCCAGCCCCCTCGTCCTAGTCCCTCGACTTAGGGCCCAGGGAGCAAGCTAGGGGAGCTGTGTCGCATGGACACTGGGCACGGGATGCATGCCCAGGCAGCCCCCAGCAGGTACGGCATGGGCCAAGTGCCGAGCATGCGGCAGAGGAGGGCGTGCCAGCCAGGCCATAGGCGCCCATCGTAAGCAAGCCCCCTCGTCCCTATCCCTCGACTAAGTGCCCAGCGAGCGAGCCAGGGAAGTCGCGTCGCATGGACTCTGGGCACGGGATGCATGCCCAGGTAGCCCTCAGCAGGCATGGCATAGGCCAAGTGCCCAGCATGCGGCAGCGGTGGGCGCGCCAGCAAGGCCACGGGCGCCCGTCACGAGCCAGCCCCCTCGTCCCAGTCCCTCGACTTAGGGCCCAGCGAGCGAGCCAGGGGAGCCGCGTCACATGGACTCTGGGCACCGGAGGCATGCCCGGCAGCCCTCAATAGGTACGGCATGGGCTAAGTGCCCAACTTGCGGCAGAGGAGGGTGCGCCAGCTAGGCCACAAGCGCCAATCGCGAGCTAGCCCCCTTGTCCCTGTTCCTTGACTAAGTTCCCAGCGAGCGAGGTAGGGGAGCCGCGTCGCATGGACCCTGGGCACGGGAGGCATGCCCAGGCAGCCTCCAGCAGGCACGGCAAGGGCCAAGTGCCCAGTGTGCGGCAGCGGTGGGCTCTAGCTAGGCCACAAGCGCCAATCGCAAGCCAGCCCCCTCATCCCTCGACTTAGTGCCCAGCGAGTGAGCCAGGGGAGCCGCGTCGCATGGACCTTGGGCACGAGAGGCATGCCTCAACAGCCCCCAGCAGGCACAGCATGGGCCAAGTGCCCAGTGTGCGGTAGAGGTGGGCGCGCCAGCCAGGCCACGGGCGCCCATCGCGAGCCAGCCCCCTCATCCTTGTCCCTCGACTTAGTGCCCAGCGAGTGAGCTAGGGGAGCTGCATCGCACGATCCCTGGGCACGGGAGAAATACCCAGGCAGCCCCCAGTAGGCCCGGCATGGGCCAAGTCTCTAGCGTGCGGCAGCGGTGGGCACGCCAGCTAGGCCACGGGCGCCCATCACGACCCATCCCCCTTGTCCCTGTCCCTCGACTTAGTGCCCACAGAGCGAGCCAGGGGAGCCGCGTCACATGGACCCTGGGCACGGGATGTATGCCTTAGCAGCCCCCCAGCTTACTCGGCATGGGCCAAGTGCCCAGTGTGCGGCAGCATAGGTGCGCTCGCCAAGCCACGGGCCCCCATCGTGAGCCAGCCCCCTCGTCCCTGTCCTTCGACTTGGTGCCCAGCGACCGAGCCAGGGGAGCCACGTCCGACGGACCCTGGGCACGGGAGGCATGCCTAGGCAGCCCCCAGCAGACAAGGTATGGGCCAAGTGCCCTGCGTGCGGCAAAGGAGAGCGCGCCAGCCAGGCCACAAGCGCCCATCGCGAGCCAACCCCCTCATCCCTGTCCCTCGACTAAGTGCCCAGCGAGCAAGCCAGGGGGGCCGCGTCGCATGGACCCTTGGCACGGGTGGCACCCTCAGGTAGCCCCCAGTAGGCACGACATGAGTTGCCCGCCTAGCGTGCGGCAGAGGTGGGCGCGCCAGCCAGGCCGCAGGCGCCCATCGCGAGCCAGCCCCCACGTCCTTGTCCCTCGACGTAGTGCCCAGCGAGTGAGCTAGGGGGGCCGTGTCGCACGGATCCCGGGCACGGGTGGCACGCCCAGGCAGCCCCAAGCAAGCACCGCATAGGCTACTCGCCCAGCGTGCTGCAGCTGTGGGCGCGCCAGCCAAGCTGCTGGCGCCCATCGCGAGCCAGCCCCCTCGTCCCAGCCGCTCGACTGACTGCCCAATGTTCGAGCTAGGGGTGCCGCGTTGCATGGACCCTGGGCATGGGTGGCACCCCCAGGCAGCCCCCAGCAGGCACAGCATGGGCTGCTCGCCCAGGGTGCGAAAGAGGTGGGCG
>JAJFZO010000470.1:62500-70000 GCA_021397835.1 Moringa oleifera
AGTCAAAGAGTGCTTGAAATTGTCAGGAGGGAAGCGGATAGGGGTCGACGATGCACCTTGGTCGGATGTGGAACGGCCATGAGCCGATCCACCGATCGACTCGGCGTGTGGACCGACGTAGATCGCGACGGTGGCCTAAGCCCAAGCCTTTGATACACTCGCGGAGACGTCATCGTCGAGATCGTGGTTGGCAGCGCACACCATCGTGGGGGTGCTTCGGCACCTACGCACTCCTGGCGTTGGCCAGCGGGCTCCCCATTTATATTGTCTTGAAACATGGACCAAGGAGTCTGACATGCATGCCAGTCAACGGGCGAGTAAACCCGTAAGGCGCAAGGAAGCTGATTGGCAGGATCCCTTGCGGGTGCACCACTGACCGACCTCGATCTTTTGAGAAGGGTTCGAGTGCGAGCATGCCTGTCGGGACTCGAAAGATGGTGAACTATGCCTGAGCGGGGCGAAGCCAGAGGAAACTCTGGTGGAGGCCTGCAATGATACTGACGTGCAAATCGTTCGTCTGACTTAGGTATAGGGGCGAAAGACTAATCGAATTATCTAGTAGCTGGTTCCCTCCGAAGTTTCCCCCACAACAATTGTCCCTCTCTTGTCGAAAACTGATGCCACGAGGTCAGAAACGGTCCCTCAAGATAATGGCCTGGAAAAAGAAGCAAGTCCTTTGGCTTGTAGAGAATGAGAAACACAAGAAAAAAACACTTGGAAACATATCGGGAAGCATTAGAGAATCAAGTGTTGCTGCCAAAGCTTCATCAGTGGGAAAAACATGGGCAACGAAACGAGAGAAATTGTGAGATAATAAGCTGGGATTGGCTAGACAAGCTCGATGGTATGAGCGGCAAATCTAACGATGATGCATGCTACGTGAGGGCCAAATCGTTGGGGGGATTACGAGCATGCGGAATGCTTCGTTGCAGGCCCTTGAGGTGGCAGATGTGGGGTTGGATCTCGATGCTCAGGTTTGCCTAGGCGGACTCGTTGCGCAGCACGATCGACGACATGATCGTCGGCCGTTAGCAATGAGCGAGCCACATGGCCAGCCTGGGCACCCCTGCTGCCAAGGCCTCATCGGTGGGAAAAACGTGGGAAAAGAAGTGAGAATAATCATGGGATAATGAGCTGGGATGTGGCTATAAAAGCTCGATGGTGTGGGTGGCGAAGCTAATAATGATGCATGTTACGTGAGGGCCAAATCGTTGGTGGGATTTCGAGCATGCGGAGTGCTTCATTGCAGGCCCTCGAGGTGGTAGACGTGCGGTTGGATCTCGACGCACAAGCTTGCCTAGGCAGACTCGTTGCCCAGCGCGATCGGTGACCCGATCATCGGCCGTTAGCAACGAGCGAGCCATACGGCAAGCCTGGGCAAGGCGTGACACCCCTGCTGCCAAGGCCTCATCAGTGGGAAAAACATGGGCAACGAAATGAGAGAAATTGTGGGACAATAAGCTGGGATGTGGCTAGACAAGCTCGATGGTGTGGGCAGTGAAGCTAACGATGATGCATGCTACGTGAGGGCCAAATCGTTGGGGGGATTTCGAGCATGCAGAGTGCTTCGTCGCAGGCCATTGAGGTGGTAGATGTGGGGTTGGATCTCGACGCTCAAGCTTGCCTAGGCGGACTCATTACGCAGCGCGATCGACGACACGATCGTCGGCTGTTAGCAATGAGCGAGCCATAAGGCCAGCCTGGGCACCCCTACTGCCAAGGCCTAATCGGTGGGAAAAACGTGGGCAACAAAGTAAGAATAATCATTGGATAATGAGATGGGTTGTGGCTAGAAAAGCTCGATGGTGTGGGCAGCGAAGCTAACGATGATGCATGCTACGTGAGGGCCAAATCGTTGGGGGGATTTCGAGCATGCGAAGTGCTTCGTCGCAAGTCCTCGAGGTGACAGACGTGGGGTTGGATCTCAACGCTCAGGCTTGCTTAGGCAGACTCATTGCGTAGTGCGATCGACGACACAATCGTCGGCCGTTAGCAATGAGCGAGCCACATGGCCAGCCTTGGCACCCCTGCTGCCAAGGCCTCATCAGTGGGAAAAACGTAGGCAACGAAGCGAGAATAATTGTGGGATCATGAGCTGGGATGTGGCTAGACAAGCTCGATGGTATGGGCGACGAAGGTAACGATGATGCATGCTACATGAGGGCCAAATCGTTGGGGGGATTTCGAGCATGCGGAGTGCTTTGTCGTAGGCCCTCGAGGAGGCGGACGCGGGATTAGATCTTGACGCGTTGGCTTGCCTAGAAGCAGACTTGTTGTGTAGCGTGATCGACGACACGATCGTCGGCCGTTAGAAACGAGCGAGCTACACGGTCAGCCTGGGCACGTTATGACACCCCAGTGAGTAGGAGGGCGCGGTGGTCGCTGCAAAACCCGAGGCGCGAGCCTGGACGGAACAGCCATCGGTACAAATCTTGGTGGTAGTAGCAAATATTTAAATGAGAACTTTGAAGGTCGAATAAGGGATAGGTTCTATGTGAACGGCACTTACACATGGGTTAGTCGATCCTAAGAGACGGGGGAAGCCTGTCGTATAGCGCCTCGACGCTAGCTTCGTAAGGGGATCCGGTTAAAATTTCAAAACGGGGACGTAGCGGCTGATGATAACGTTAGGGAGTCCGAAGACGTCGGCGGGGGCCCCAAAAAGAGTTATCTTTTCTGTTTAATAGCCCGCCCACCCTGGAAACGGCTCAGCCGGAGCTAGGGTGTAGCGGTTAGAAGAGCACCGCACATCGCGTGGTGTCCGGTGCTCCCCTGGCGACCCTTGAAAATCTAGAGGACCGAGTGCAGCCAAGCGTTCATAGCGACGATGCTTTTTGATCCTTCAATGTCGGCTCTTCCTATCATTGTGAAGCAGAATTCACCAAGTGTTGGATTGTTCACCCACCAATAGGGAACGTGAGCTGGGTTTAGACCGTCGTGAGACTGGTTAGTTTTACCCTACTGATGCCCACATCGCGATAGTAATTCAACCTAGTACGAGAGGAACCGTTGATTCGCACAATTGGTCATCGTGCTTGGTTGAAAAGCCAGTGGCGCAAAGCTACCGTGCGCTGGATTATGACTGAACGCTTCTAAGTCAGAATCCGGGTTAGAAGCGATGCATGCGCCCGTCGCCCAATTGCTGACCTACAGTAGGGGCCTCCAGGCCCCTAAAGGCACGTGTCGTTTGCCAAGCTCGCGTGGTGGAGGAGTCTCGTGGGCTGCCTTGAACTGTGATTCCCACCGAGCGACGGGTAGAATCATTTGCAAACGACTTAAATACGCGATGGGGTATTGTAAGTGGCAAAGTGGCCTTGCTGCCACGATCCATTGAGATTCAGCCCTTTGTCGCTTGGATTCGTCCCCCCCCCCCCCCCTTTCCTGAACCCCAACAATAATTGTCCCTCTCTTTTCAAAAATTGATGCCACAAGGTTAGAAACGGTCCCTCAAGGTAATGGCCTGGAAAAAGAAGCAAGTCCTTTGGGCTGGTAGAGAATGAGAAACACAAGAGAAAAACACTTGGAAACATATCGGGAAGCATTGGAGAACCAAGTGTTACTGCAATAAAAAAAACATAGGGCCAAGTGCCCAGCGTGCGGCAGCGATGGGCGCTAGCCAGGCCACAGGCCCCAATCACGAGCCAGCCTCCTCATCCCTGTCCCTCGACTTAGTGCCCAGCGAGCGAGCCAGGGGAGCCGCGTCGCACAGACCCTGGGCACGGGAGGCATACCCAGGCAGCCCACAACAGGCACGGCATGGGCCAAGTGCCCAACGTGTGGCAACGGTGGGCGCGCCAGCCAGAACACAGGCGCCCATCGTCCCTATCCCCCGACTAAGTGCCCAGCGAGCGAGCCAGGGGAGCCGCGTCGCACGGACCCTGGGCACGGGTGGCATGCCCCAACAGCCCCCAGCAGGCACGGCATGGGCCAAGTGCCCAGCGTGCAGTAGGGGTGGGCGCGCCAGCCAGGCCCCTTATCCCTGTCCCTCGACTTAGTGCCCAGCGAGTGAGCCAGGGGAGCCGCGTCGCATGAACCCTCGACACGGGAGGCATGCCCCAACAGCCTCTAGCAGGCACGGCATGGTTCAAGTGCCCAGCGTACGGCAACGGTAGCGCGCCAGCAAGGCTACAGGCGCCCATCAAGAGCCAGCCCCGTCGTCCTAGTCCCTCGACTTAGGGCCCAGCGAGCAAGCCAGGGGAGCTGCATCGCATGGACCCTAGGCACAGGAGGCATGCCCATGCAGCCCCCAGCAGGCACGGCATGGGCCAAGTGCCGAGCATGCGGCAGAGGAGGGCGCGCCAACCAGGGCACAGGCGCCCATCGCGAGCCAGCCCCCTCGTCCCTATCCCTCGACTAAGTGCCCAGCGAGCGAGCCAGGGAAGCCGCGTCGCATGGACCCTGGGCAAGGGAGGTATGCCCAGGCAGCCCCTAGCAGGCACCGCATTGGCCAAGTGCCCAGTGTGTGGCAGCAGTGGCCGCGCCTGCCAGGCCACAGGCGCCCATCGCGAGCTAGCCCTCTCGTCCCTGTCCCTCAACTAAGTGCCCAGCGAACGAGCCGGGGGAGCCGCATCGCACAGAACCTGGGCGTGGGAGGCATGCCCAGGTAGCCCCCAGTAGACATGGCATAGGCCAAGTGCCCAGGGTGCGGCAGCGGTGGGCGCTAGCTAGGCCACAAGCGCCAATCACGAGCCAGCCCCCTCGTCCCTCGACTTAGTGCCCAGCGAGCGAGCCAGGGGAGCCGCGTCGCATGGACCTTGGGCATGGGAGGCATGCCTCAACAGCCCCCAACAGGCACAGCATGGGCCAAGTGCCCAGTGTGCGGTAGAGGTGGGCGTGCCAGCCAGGCCACGGGCGCCCATCGCGAGCCAGCCCCCTCATCCCTGTCCCTCGACTTAGTGCCCAGCGAGCGAGCCAGGGGAGCCGTGTTGCATGGTCCCTGGGCACGAGAGGCATACCCAGGCAGCCCCTAGCAGGTCCGGCATGAGCCAAGTGCCCAGCGTGCGGCAGCAGTGGGCATGCCAGCTAGGCCACGGGCGCCCATCGCGACCCATCCCCCTTGTCCCTATCCCTCGACTTAGTGCCCACAGAGCGAGCCAGGGGAGCCGCGTTGCATGGACCCTGGGCATGGGAGTTATGCCCCAGCAGCCCCCCAGCTTGCCCGGCATGGGCCAAGTGCCCAGTGTGCGGCAGCGGTGGGTGCGCCAGCTAGGCCACGGGCCCCCATCGCGAGCCAGCCCCTTCGTCCCTGTCCCTCGACTTGGTGCCCAGTGACCGAGCCAGGGGAGCCACGTCTGATGGACCCTGGGCATAGGAGGCATGCCTAGGCAGCCCCCAGCAGACACGGTATGGGCCAAGTGCCCTGCGTGCGGCAAAGGAGGGCGCGCCAGCTAGGCCACAAGAGCCCATTGCGAGCCAGCCCCCTCGTCCCAGCCGCTCGATTGACTTCCAGTGTTCGAGCCAGGGAAGCCACGTTGCATGGACCCTGGGCATGGGTGGCACCCCCAGGCAGCCCCCAGCAGGCACAGCATGGGCTGCTCGCCCAGCGTGCGGCAGAGGTGGGCAGGCCAGCCAGGCCGCGGGCGCCCATTGCGAGCCAGTCCCCTCATCCCTGTCCCTCGACTTAGTGCCCAGCGTGCGAGCCAGGAGGGCCGCGTCGCATGCACCCTGGACACGGGAGGTATGCCCTAGCAGCCCCCCAGTAGGCACGGCATGGGCTTCTCGCCCGGCGTGTGGCAGCGGTTGGCGCGCCAGCCATGCCGCGGGCGCTAATCGCGAGCCAGCCCCCTCGTCCCTTCCCCTTGACTGACTGCCCAGCGTGCGAGCCAAGGGAGCCACAGCAGTCACCAGCAAGCACGACGCCAGCCTTGCCAGGGGCGCCCCACACAAGCCAGCTGCGAGCACGCCGTGAGGCTCAACACATGCTGTGGGCGTTGATTTCATGGGCAAGCTGGCCTTAGCCGTGGCCCCTGGCTCTAGTGGACCCTGAGGGCTGCCATGGGGTGGCTGGAGGTGCACTGGACAGGGCTGCCGGCAAGCACCATGGGCCAGGCAGAGGCACAGCTGCCCCAGCCTGCTGGCCGCAATGCCCAGTTACGAAATTGTTATGAATTGACCATCTTTTCATCATGGAATTGGTCCTGAAAGGACTTTAATAATTCGTGTAATTCATGAGGAGTCTGCCCCTGAAGTTTGGGATCATTTCAACTCACGGGCTATTTTTGATGATTTTTTCAATTTTTGGCTGTAGAAAATTCATTAAAAAAAATTTAGTTCTCAGAAAATTCTGAAATTTTTTTTCTTGGTAGATATGATTATTCTCCATTTATATACAAAGTTTCAGCTCAAAATTCCAAGTAAATAATTTTTAAGACCCATTATGACGGCTCAGACATATTGATGTTTCCTCCTACCGGGAGTGAAATTTCATTTAAGACTCTTTTGGGGGGAGGTGGTCACCTAGCTTGCTAGTTGCCAACAGGCCATGCATGCCTCCTCCCTACCCATCCCATGTGGGCAGGCGCTGGGCTTGGGCAACTCGGCGCGCATGGCATGGGCAGGGCGGCTTACTGCCTTGCCCATCCAGCCGGTGGTGCATGGTTGTGGCGGCCACCACCGCCGGCAGGCAGGCGGCCGGCGACATCGGTCGAAGAGTGTGGGACGCCCGATCAGTAGCCAATGGAGTAGGAAAAACGTCAGAAATGAAATCCGCTAAATTGTGGGCAACGAAATGAGAAAAATCGTGGGATAATGAGCTGGGATGTGGCAACACAAGCTCGACGGTGTGGGCGGCGAACCTAACGATGATGCATGCTACAAAAGGGCCAAATCGCTAGGGGGATTTCGAGTATGCGGAGTGCTTTATCGTAGACCCTCGAGGCGGCAGACATGGGATTGAATCCAGACGCTCAGGCTTGCCTAGGCAGACTCGTTGCGCAGCGCGATCGGCGACACGATCATCGACCGTCAGCATTGAGCGAGCCACACGGCCAGCCTGGGCAAGGCGTGACACCCCTGCTGCCAAGGCCTCATCGGTGGGAAAAAAGTTGGCAACAAAATGAGAGAAATTGTGGGATAATAAGCTGGGATTTGGCTAGACAAACTCGACGGTGTGGGCGGCGAAGCTAACGATGATGCATGCTACGCAAGGGCCAAATCGTTGGTGGGATTTTGAGCATGCGGAGTGCTTCGTCGCAGGCCCTCGAGGCACCGGACGTGGGGCTGGATCCCGATGCCCAGGCTTGCCTAGGCGGACTCGTTGCGCAGCGCGATCGACGACACGATCATCGGCCGTTAGCAACGAGCGAGCCACACGGCCAGCCTGGGCACCCCTGCTGCCATGGCCTCATCTGTGGGAAAAACGTGGGCAATGAAGCGAGAATAATCATGGGATAATAAGCTGGGATGTGGCTAGACAAGCTCGATGGTGTGGGTGGCGAAGCTAACGATGATGCATGCTACGTGAGGGCCAAATCGTTGGGGGGATTTCGATCATGCGGAGTG
>JAJFZO010000470.1:72500-80000 GCA_021397835.1 Moringa oleifera
GGGCGGAGGGCTCTCGAGCCCCTCGTCCCACCTCGCGGGGCAAGGGTGCACGGGCTACGCGCAACAACAAAACTCACAGCGTCGGATGCGCCAAGGAACTCGAATGAAAAAGCATTCCCTAGTCGCCCCGATCTTGGTGCACGGCTAGAGGTCGTGTCGTCCCGCGCAACGTTGTCTAAAATGACTCTCGACAACGGATATCTTGGCTCTCGCATCGATGAAGAACATAGCGAAATGCGATACTTGGTATGAATTGTTGAATCTCGTGAACCATCGAGTCTTTGAATGTAAGTTACGCCCGAAGCCATCAGGCCGAGGGCACGTCTGCCTAGGCGCCCATCGCGAGCCAGCCCCCTCGTCCCTATCTCTTGATCTAATGCCCAGCGAGCGAGCCACGGGAGCCATGTTGCACGGACCCAAGGCACGGGCGGGATGCCCAGGCAACCCCCAGCAGCCATGGCATGGGCGAAGTGCCCAACGTGCGGTAGCGGTGGGCGCGCCAGCCAGGCCACAAGCGCCCATCGCGAGCCAGCCCCCAAGTCCCTGTCCCTCGACTAAGTGCCCCGTGAGCGAGCCATGGGGGCCACGTCGCACCGAACCTGGGCACGTGTGGCACGCAGAGGTAGCCCCTAGCAGGCATGGCATGGGCTGCTCGCCCAGCGTGCAGTAGCGGTGAGCACGCCAGCCAGGCTGCGGGCGCCCATCGCGAGCCAGCCCCTTCCTCCTTGCCCCTCGACTAAGTGCCTAGCGTGCGAGCCAGAGGTGCCACGTTGCACGGACCCTGGGCACGGGTGGCATGCACAGGCAGGCCGCAGCATGCACGGTATGGGCTGCTCACGCAGCGTGCGGCAGCGGTGGGCACGCCATCCAGGCCGCGGGCGCCCATCAAGAACTTGCCCCCACGTCCCTATCCCTCGACTAAGTGCCCAGTGAGCGAGCCAGGGGGGCCATGTCGCACGGACCCTGGGCACGGGTGGCATGCCCAGGCAAGCCTCAGCAGGCACAACATGGGCTGCTCGCCTAGCGTGCTGCAGCAGTGGGGGCGCCAGCCAGATCATGGGCACCCATCGTGAGGCAGCCCCCACGTCCCCGCCCCTCGACTGACTGCCAAGCCTGCGAGCCAGGGGTGCCGCGTCGCACGGACCCTGGGCACGGGTGGCAGGCCCAGGCAGCCCCCAGCAGGCACGGCATGGGCTGCTCGCCAAGAGTGCGGCAGCGGTGGGCGCTCAAGCCAGGCCGCAGGCGCCCATCGTGAGCTAGCCCCCACGTTCCTGTGCCTCGACTAAGTGCCCAGCGAGCGAGCCAGGTGGGCCGCGTCGCATGGACCCTGGACACAGGTGGCACGCCCAGGAAGCCCCCAGCAGGCACAGCATGGGCTGCTGGCCCAGCGTGCGACAGCGGTGGGAGCGCCAGCCAAGCCGCGGGAGCCCATCGCGAGCCAGACCCCATGTCCTTGTCCCTCGACTAAATGCCCAGTGAGCGAGCCAGGGGAGCCACGCTGCATGGACCCTGGGCACGGAAGGCTTGCCCCGACATCCCCCAGCAGGCACGGCTTGGGCCAAGTGCCCAGCGGGCGGTAGAGGTGGGCGCGTCAGCCAGGCCACGGGCGCCCATCGCGAGCTAGCCCCCTCGTCCCTGTCCCTCGACTTAGTTCCCAGCGAGCGAGCCAGGGGAGCCATGTCACAGGGACCTTGGGCACGGATGGCATGCCCAGGCAGGCCGCAGCATGCACGGCATGGGCTGCTCGCCCAGCGTGCGGCAGCGGTGGGCGCGCCATCCAGGCCGCGGGAGCTCATCAAGAACTTGCCCCCACGTCCCTGTCCCTCGACTAAGTGCCCGGCGAGCGAGCCAGGGGGGCCATGTCGCACGGACCCTGGGCACGGGTGGCACGCCCAGGCAGGCCTCAGCAGGCAAGGCATGGGCTGCTCGCCTAGCGTGCGGCAGCAGTGGGCGCGCTAACCAGACCACGAGCACCCATCGTGAGGCAGCCCCCCGTCCCCGCCCCTCGACTGACTGCCCAGCTTGAGAGCCAGGGGTGCCGCATCGCGTGGACCCTGGGCACAGGTGGCAGGCCCAGACAGCCCCCAGCAGGCACGGCATGGGCTGCTCGCCCAGCGTGCTGCAGCAGTGAGCGCTCCAGCCAGGCCGCGGGCGCCAAATCGCGAGCCAGCCCCCTCGTCCCTCAACCGCGACTGAATGCCCTGCGTGTGAATCAGGGGTGCTGCATCGCATGGACCTTGGGCATGGGTGGCACGCCCAGGCAGCCCCTAGTAGGCACGGCATGGGCTGCTCTCCCAGCGTGCGGCAGCGGCGGGCACGCTAGCCAGGCCGCAGGCGCCTATCGCGAGCTAGCCAGGCTGCGGGCGCCCATCGCGAGCCAGCCCCCGAGTCCCTGCACCTCGACTGACTGCCCTGTATGCGAGCCTGGGGTGCCGCGTCGCAAGGGCCCTGGCCACGGGTGGCACGCCCAGGCAGCCCCCAGCAGGCACGGCATGGGCTGCTCACCCAGTGTGCGGCAACGGTAGGCGCGCCAGCCAGGACGTGGGCGCCCATCGCGAGCTAGCCCCCACGAGCTAGCCCCCACGTTCCTGTGCCTCAACTAAGTGCCCAGCGAGAGAGCCAGGGGGGTCGCGTCGCACCCAGGCTTCCCCCAGCAGACACGGCATGGGCTGCTCTCGCAGCGTGCGGTAGCGTTGGGTGCGCCGGCCAGGCCGCGGGCGCCCATTGCGAGCTAGCCCCCTCGTCACTGCTCCTCGACTGAGTGCCCAGCGTGCGAGCCAGGGGTGCCATGTCGCACGGACCCTGGCCACGGGTGGCATGCCCAAGCAGCCCCCAGCAGACACGGCATGGGCTGCTCGCCCAGCTTGCGGCAGTGGTGAGCGCGCCAGCCAGGCCGTGGGTGCCTATCGCGAGCCGGCCCCCTCTTCCTTGCCCCTCGACTGAATGCCCTGCGTGCCGCATCACATGGACCCTGGGCATGCGTGGCACGCCCAGGCAGCCCCCAGCAGGCATGGCATGGGCTTCTCGCCATGCGTGCGGTAGCGGTGGGTGCGCCAGCCAAGCCGCAGGCGCCCACCACGAGCTAGCCCCTACTTTCCTGTGCCTCGACTAAGTGCCTAGTGATCCAACCAGGGGGGCAGCGTTGCAGGGACCCTGGGCACGTGTGGCACACTCAGGCTGCCCCCAGCTGGAAAGGCATGGGCTGCTCGCCCAGCATGCGGTAGGGGGGAGCGCGCCAGCCAGGCCGTAGGCACCCATCACGAGCCAGCCCCTTCGTCCTTGCCCCTCGACTGAGTGCCCAGCGTGCGAGCAAGAGGTGCCACGTCGCACAGACCCTGGGCATGGGTGGCACACCCAGGCAGCCCCCAGCAGGCACGGCATGGGCTTCTTGCCAAGCGTGCGGCAGCGGCGGGCGCGTCAGCCAGGCCGCAGGCGCCCACCACGAGCTAGCCCCCACTTTCCTGTGCCTCGACTAAGTGCCCAATGATCCAACCAGGGGGGCCGCGTTGCAGGGACCCTGGGCACGTGTGGCACACTCAGGCTGCCCCCAGCAGGAATGGCATAGGCTGCTCGCCCAGCGTGCGGTAGCGGGGAGCGCGCCAGCCAGGTCGCAAGCGCCCATCGCGAGCCAGCCCCTTCGTCCTTGCCCCTCGACTGAGTGCCCAGCGTGCGAGCAAGAGGTGCCACGTCGCATGGACCTTGGGCATGGGTGGCACGCCTAGGCAGGGCACAGCAGGCACGGCATGGGCTGCTCACCAAGCGTGCAGCAGCGGTGGACGAGCCAGCCAGGCCGCAGGCGCCCATCGTGAGCTAGCCCCCACGTTCCTGTGCCTCGACTAAGTGCCCAGCGAGCGAGCCAGGGGGGTCGCATCGCATGGACCCTGGGCACGGGTGGCATGCCCAGGCAGCCCCCAGCAGCCACGACATGGGCTGCTCGCCCAGCGTGCAGCAGCGGTGAGCGCACCAGCTAGGCCGTGGGTGCCCAACGCGAGCCAGCCCCCTTGTCCCTGCCCCGCAACTGAATGTCCTGCGTGCGAATCAGTGGTGCCGCGTCGCACGGACCCTAGGCATGGGTGGCATGCCCAGGCAGCCCCCAGCAGGCATGGCATGGGCTGCTCTCCCAGCGTGCGGCAGTGGTGGGCGCACCAGCCAGGCCGCGGGTGCCCATCGTGAGCCAGCCCCCGAGTCCCTGCCCCTCGACTGACTGCCCAGTGTGCGAGCCTGGGGTGCTACGTCGCAAGGACCCTGGGCACGGGAAGCATGCCAAGGCAGCCCCCAGCAGGCACGGCATGGGCCAAGTGCCCAGCGTGCGGCAGCGGTGGGCAAGCCAGCCAGGCCACAGGCGCCCATCACAAGCCAGCTCCCTCGTTCCTGTCCCTCGACTAAGTGCCCAGCGACCGAGCCAAGGGAGCAACGTCGCATGGACCCTGGGCACGGGTGGCATGCCCTGGCAGCCCCCAGCTGGTATGGCATGGGCCAAGTGCCCAGCGTGCGGCAGCGGTGGGTGCACTAGCCAGGCCATAGGCGCCCATCGTGAGCCAGCTCCCTCGTCCCTGTCCCTTGACTAAGTACCCAGCGAGCGAAACAGGGGAGCCATATTGCAGGGACCCTTGGCACAGGAGGCATGCCCCAGCAGCCCCCAGTAGGCATGGCATGGGCCAAGTGCCAAGCGAGCGGTAGAGGTGGGCGCGCCAGCCAGGCGACGGGCGCCCTTCGCGAGCCAGCCCCTTCGTCCCTGTCCCTCGACTAAGTGCCGAGCGAGCAAGCTAGGGGAGCCGCGTCGCACAGACCCTGGGCATGGAAGGCATGCCCAGGAAGCCCCTAGTATGCACACCATGGGCCAAGTACCCAGTGTGCGGCAGCGGTGGGCGCGCCAGGTAGGCCACGGGCGCCCATCGCGAGCAAGCCCCCTCGTCCCTGTCCCTCGACTAAGTGCCCTTTGAGTGAGCCAGGGGAGCCGTGTCGCATGGACCGTGGGCACGTGAGGCATACCCAGGAAGCCCCCAGCTGGCACGGCATGGGCCAAGTTCCCAGCGTGCGGCAGCGGTGGGTGCACTAGCCAGGCCATAGGCGCCCATCGTGAGCCAGCTCCTTCGTCCCTGTCCCTCGACTAAGTACCAAGCGAGCGAAACAGGGGAGCCATATTGCAGGGACCCTAGGCACAGGAGGCATGCCCCAGCAGCCCCCAGTCGGCATGGCATGGGCCAAGTGCCAAGCGAGCGGTAGAGGTGGGCGCGCCAGCCAGGCGACTGGCGCCCTTCGCGAGCCAGCCCCCTCATCCCTGTCCCTCGACTAAGTGCCGAGCGAGCGAGCTAGGGGAGCCGTGTCGCACAGACCCTGGGCATGGAAGGCATGCCCAGGAAGCCCCTAGTATGCACGCCATGGGCCAAGTACCCAGTGTGCGGCAGCGGTGGGCGCGCCAGGCAAGCCACGGGCGCCCATCGCGAGCCAGCCCCCTCGTCCCTGTCCCTCGACTAAGTGCCCTTTGAGTGAGCCAGGGGAGCCGTGTCGCATGGACCCTGGGCACGTGAGGCATACCCAGGAAGCCCCCAGCTGGCACGGCATGGGCCAAGTTCCCAGCAGGTGGGAGCGGTGGGCGCACCAGCCAGGGCACGGGCTCCCATCGCGAGCAAGCCCCCTGGTCCCTGTCCTTCGACTAAGTGCCCAGTGAATGAGCAAGGGGAGCCGTGTCACACGGACCCTGGGCACGGGAGACATGCCCAGGCAGCCCCCAATATGCACGGCTTGGGCCAAGTGCCCAGCGTGAGGCAGCGGTGGGCGCGCCCAACAGGCCACGGCTTTCCATCTCGAGCCAGCCCCCTCATCCCTGTCCCTCGACTAAGTGCCCAGCGACCATGCCAGGGGAGCGGCGTTGCATGGACCCTGGACACGAGAGGCATGCCCAGGGAGCCCCCAGCTGGCACGGCATGGGCCAAATGCCCAGCATGCGGCAGCGGTGAGCGCACCAGCCAGGCCGCGGGTGCCCATCGCGTGCCAGCCTCCTGGTCCCTGTCCCTCGACTAAGTGCCCAGCGAGGGAGCCAGGGGAGCCGCGTCGCATGGACCCTTGGCACGGGAGGCATGCCCCGGCAGCCCCCAGCAGGCATGGCTTGGGCCAAGTGCCCAGCGTGCGGTAGGGGTGGGCGCGCTAGCCAGGCCACGGGCACCCATCGCAAGCCAGTACCCTCGTCCCTGTCCCTCGACTTAGCGCCCAGCAAGCGAGCCAAGGCAGCCACGTCGCACAGAACCTGAGAACGGGAGGCATGCACCAGCAGCCCTCAGCAGGCATGGCATGGGCCAAGTGCCCAGCGTGCAGCAGCGGTGGGCGCACCAGCCAGGCCACGGGCTGCCATCGCGAGCAAGCCCCTTCATCCCTGTCCCTTGAAAAAGTACCCCGCGAGAGAGCCAGGGAGCCAGGCCGCATGGACCCTAGGCACGGGAGGCATGCCCCAGCATCCCCCAGCAGGCATGGCATGGGCCAAGTGCCCAGCGAGCGGTAGAGGTGGGAGCGTCAGCCAGGCCACGGGCGCCCATCGCGAGCCAGCCCCCTTGTCCCTGTCCCTACACTTAGTGCCCAGCGAGCAAGCCAGGGGGGGCCGCATTGCATGGACCCTGGTCATGGGTGGCATGCCCAGGCAGTCCCCAGCATGCATGGCAAGGGCTGCTGGCCCAGCATTCGGCAGTGGTGGGCGCTCCAGCCAGGCCGCGGGCACCCATCGCGAGCCAACCCCCTCGTCCCTGCCCCTCGACTGACTACCCAGCGTGTGAGCCAGGGGTGCTGCGTCGCACGGACCCTGGGCACGGGTGGCACACCCAGCCAACCCCCAGCAGGCATGGCATTGGCTGCTCGCCCAGCGTGCAGGAGTGGTGGGCACTCCAGCCAGGCTGCGGGCTCCCATCGCGAGCCAACCCCCTCGTCCCTGTCCCTCGACTAAGTCCCTAGCGACCAAGCCAGGGCAGCGGCATCGCATGAACCCCGGGCATGAGAGGTATGCCCAGGCATCCCCCAGCAGGCACGGCATGGGCCAAATGCCCAGCATGCTGCAGCGGTGGGCGCACCAGCCAGGCCACAGGTGCCCATCGCGTGCCAGCCTCCTGGTCCCTGTCACTCGACTAAGTGCCCAGCGAGGGAGCCAGCGGTGCCGCGTTGCATGGACCCTGGGCACGGGAGGCATGCCCCGGTAGCCCCCAGCAGGCACGGCATGGGCCAAGTGCCCATCGTGCGGTAGAGGTGGGCGCGCCAGCCAGGCGACGGATGCCCATTGCAAGCCAGTCCCCTCGTCCCTGTCCCTCGACTTAGCGCCCAGCAAGCAAGCCAGGGTAGCCGCGTCGCACAGAACCTGGGCACGGGAGGCATGCCCCAACAGCCCTCAGTAGGCACGGCATGAGCCAAGTGCCCAGTGTGCAGCAGCGGTGGGCGCACCAGCCAGGCCACGGGCTGCCATCGTGAGCAAGCCCCCTCGTCCCTGTCCCTTGACAAAGTGCCCAGCGAGCGAGCCAG
>JAJFZO010000470.1:87500-95000 GCA_021397835.1 Moringa oleifera
TGAAAGCGTGGCCTATCGATCCTTTAGACCTTTGGAATTTGAAGCTAGAGGTGTCAGAAAAGTTACCACAGGGATAACTCGCTTGTGGCAGCCAAGCGTTCATAGCGATGTTGCTTTTTGATCCTTCGATGTTGGCTCTTCCTATCATTGTGAAGTAGAATTCACCAAGTGTTGGATTGTTCACCCACCAATAAGGAACGTGAGCTGGGTTTAGACCGTCGTGAGACAGGTTAGTTTTACCCTACTGATGCCTGCGTTGCAATAGTAATTCAACCTAGTACGAGAGGAACCGTTGATTCGCACAATTGATCATCTCGCTTGGTTGAAAAGCCAGTGGTGCGAAGCTACCGTGCACTGGATTATGACTGAACGCCTCTAAGTCGGAATCTAGGCTAGAAGCGATGCATGCGCCCGTTAACCGATTGCCGACTTGCAGTAGGGGCCTTCAGGCCCCCAAAGGCACGTGTCGTTGGCAAAGCTCGCGTGACGGAGGAGCCTCGCGGGCTGCCTTGAAGTGTGATTCCCACCGAGCGACGGGTAGAATCATTTGCAAATGACATAAATACGCGACGGGGTATTGTAAGTGGTAGAGTGGCCTTGCTGCTACGATCCACTAAGATTCAGCCCTTTGTCACTTCGATTCGTCCCTCCCGCCCCCCCCACCCCCCCTCCTGAACCCCCACAACAATTGTCCCTCTCTTTTCGAAAATTGATGCCACGAGGTCAAAAACGGTCCCTCAAGATAATGTCCTGGAAAAAGAAACAAATCCTTTGGGCTTGTAGAGAATGAGAAACACAAGAGAAAAACACTTAGAAACATATCGAGAAGCATTGGAGAACCAAGTGTTACTGCAATAAAAAATACATATATCTAACAGAAACTTGTCCCTCGATGTTGTCCCTCAGTAAAGTACTGCCCAGTGAGCGAGCCAGGGGAGCCGGGTCACATGGACCCTGGGCACGGGAGGCATACCCCAGCAGCCCCACAGCAGGCACGGCATGGGCCAAGTGCCCAGCGTGTCGCAGCGGGGGGTGCGCCAGCCAGGCCACGGGCGCCCATCGCGAGCCAGCCCCCTTGTCCCTGTCCCTCGACTTAGTGCACAGCGAGCGAGCAAGGGGAGCTGCGTTGCACCCACCCTGGGCATGGAAGGCATGCCCAGGCAGCCCCCAACAGGCATGGCAGGGGCCAAGTGCCCAGTGTGCGGCAGAGGTGGGCGTGCCAGCCAGGCCACAGGCACCCATCGCGAGCCAGCCCCCTCATCCCTGTCCGTCGACTAAGTGCCCAGTGAGTGAGCCAGGGGAGCCATGTCGCATGGACCCCAGGCATGGAAGGCATGCCCAGGCAGCCACCAGCAGGCACGGCATGGGCCAAGTGCCCAGGGTGCGGCAGAGGAGGGCGCACCAGCCAAGCCACAGGCGCCCATCGCGAGCCAGCCCTCTCGTCCCTGTCCCTCGACTAAGTGCCCAGCGAGCGAGCCAAGGGAGCCATGTTGCATGGACCCTGGGCACAAGAGGCATGCCCAGGCAGCCCCCAGCAAGCACGGCATGGGCCAAATGCCCAGCTTCCCGCAGCGGTGGGTGTGCCAGCCAGGACACAGGCGCCCATCGCGAGCCAGCCCCCTCGTCCCTGTCCCTCGACTAAGTGCCCAGCAAGCGAGCCAGGGGAGCCACGTCACACGGACCCTGGGCTATGGAGGCATGCCCCGGCAGCCCCCAGCAGGCACGGCATGGGCCAAGTGCCCAGCGTGCAGCAGCAATGGGCGCGCCAGCGAGGCGACATGCGCCCATCACGAGCCAGACCTCTCATCCCTGTCCCTTGACTTAGTGCCCAGCGAGTGAGCCAGGGGAGCCAAGTTGCACAGACTCTGGGCACGGGAGGCATGCCCAGGTAGCCCCCAGCTGGCACGACATGGGCCAAGTGCCCTGCGTGCGACAGAGGAAGGCGCGCCAGCAAGGCCGCAGGCGCCCATCGCGAGCCAACCCCCTCGTCCCTGTCCCTCGACTAAGTGCCCAGCGAGCGAGCCAGGGGAGCTGCGTCACATGGACCCTAGGCACGGGAGGCATGCCCAGGCAGCCCCCAGCAAGCACGGCATGGGCCAAGTGCCCAGCGTGCAGCAGCGGTGGGCGCGCCAGCCAAGCCACAGGCGCCCATTGCGAGCCAGTCCTCTCGTCCCTGTCCATCGACTAAGTGCCCAGCGAGCAAGCCAGGGGAGCCTCGTCGCATGGACACTGGGCATGGGAGGCATGCCCTGGCAGCCCCTAGCAGGCATGGCATGGGCCAAGTGCCCAGTGTGCAGCAGCGGTGGGCGCGCCAGCCAGGCCACAGGCGCCCATCGCGAGTCAGCCCCCTCATCCCTGTCCATCGACTAAGTGCCCAGTGAACGAGCCAGGGGAGCCACGTCGCATGGACCCTAGGTTCAAGAGGCATGCCCAGGCGGCCCCTAGCAGGTACAGCATGGGCCAAGTGCCCAGCGTGCGGCAGCGGTGGGTACGCCAGCAAGTCCACAGGCACTCATCGCGAGCAAACCCCCTCGTCCTAGTCCCTCGACTAAGTGCCCAGCGAGCGAGCCAGGGGAGCTGTGTCACATGGACCCTGGGCACAGGAGGCATGCCCCAGCAGCCCCCAGCAGGTATGGCATGGGCCAAGTGCACAGCGTGCGGTAGAGGTGGCTGCACCAGCCAGGCGACGGGCGCCCTTCGCAAGCCAGCCCCCTCGTCCCTGTCCCTCGACTAAGTGCCCAGCAAGCGAGCCAGGGGAGCCGCGTCGCACGGACCCTGGGCATGGAAGGCATGCCCAGGCAGCCCCCAGTATGCACGGCATGGGCCTCGCCAGCCAGGCCGCGGGCGCCCATCGCTAGCCAGCCCCCTCGTCCCTGCCCCTCGACTGACTGCCCAGCGTGTGAGCCAGCGGTGCCGCGTCGCATGGACCCTGGGCACAGGTGGCATGCCCTGGCAGCCCCCAGCAGGCACGGCATGGGCTGCTCGCCCAGCGTGCGGTAGCGGTGGGCGCGCCAGCCAGGCCGTTGGCGCCCATCGCGAGCAAGGCCCCACGTCCCTGTCCCTCGAAGTAGTGCCCAGCGAGCGAGCCTGGAGCGCCGTGTCACACGGACCCTGGTTACTGGTGGCATGCCCTGGCAGCCCCCTGCAGGCACGGCATGGGCTCCTCGCCCAGCGTGTGGCAGTGGGGGGCGCCCCAGCCAGGCCGCGGGCTCCCATCGCGAGCCAGCCACCTCGTCCCTGTCCCGCGACGTAGTGCCCAGTGTGCGAGCCGAGGGGGCCGCGTCGCATGCACCCTGGGCATGGGTGGCGCACCCAGGCAGCCCCCAGCAGGCAAGGCATGGGCTGCTCGCCCAGCGTGCAGCAGCGGTCAGCGCGCCAGCCAGGCCGCGGGCGCCCATCGCAAGCCAGCCCCCTCGTCCCTACCCCTCGACAGACTGCCCAGCGTGCGAGCCATCGATGCGGCATTGCATGGACCCTGGGCACGGGTGGCACACCAAAGAAGCCCCCAGCAGGCATGGCGTGGGCTGCTCGCCCAGCGTGGGGCAGCGGTCGGCGAGCCAGCCAGGCCGCGGGTGCCCATCGCGAGCCAGCCCCCTCGTCCCTGCCCCTCGGCTTACTGCCCAGCGTGCGAGCCAAGGGGTCCCATGTCGCACGGACCCTGGGCATGGGTGGCACGCCCTGGAAGCCCCCAGCAGGCACAGCATGGGCTGCTCGCCCAGCGAGCGGCTGCAGTGGGCGCGCCAGCTAGGCTACGGGCGCCCATCGTGAGCCAGCCACCTCGTCCCTGTCCCTCGACGTAGTGCCCAGCGAGCGAGCCAGGGGGGCAGCGTCGCACGCACCCTGGGCACAGGTGGTGCGCCCCGGCATCCCCCAGCTGCCACGGAATGGGCTGCTCGCCCAGCGTGCGGCAGTGGTGTGCGCGCCAGCCAGGCCACTGGCTCCCATCGTGAGCTAGCCTCATCGTCCCTTCCCCACGACTGACTGCCCAGCGTGCGAGCCGGAGGTGCCGTCTCGCATGGACCCTGGGCACGGGTGGGACGCCCAGGCAGCCCTAACCAGGCATGGCATGGGCTGCTCGCCCAGCGTGCGGCAGCGGTTGGCGCGCAAGCCAGGCCACGGGCGCCCATCGCGAGCCAGCCCCCTCGTCCCTGCCCCTCGACTGACTGCTCCAGCGTGCGAGCCAGGGGTGGTACGTCGCGTAGTCCCTGAGCACAGGTGGGACGCCCAGGCAGCCCCCAGCAGGCATGGCATGGGCAGCTCGCCCAGCGTGCGGCAGCGGTGGGCGCGCCAGCCAGGCCATGGGCGCCCATTGCGAGCCAGCCCCCTCGTCCCTACACCTCGACTGACTGCCCAGTATGCCAGCCAGCGGTGCCATGTCAAATGGACCCTGGGCACGGATGGCACGCCCAGGCAGCCCCCAGTAGGCACAGCATGGGCTGCTCACCCAGCGTGCGACAGCGGTGCGCGCGCCAGCCAGGCAACGGGCGAGCCAGGGGGGCCGCGTCGCACGCACCCTGGGCATGGGTGGCGTGCCCAGGCAGCCCCCAGCAGGCATGGCATGGGCTGCTCGCCCAGTGTGCGACAGCGGTCGGCACGCCAGCCAGGCCGCGGGCGCCCATCGCGAGCCAGCCGCCTCGTCCCTGCCCCTCGATTGACTGCCTAGCGTGTGAGCCAGGGGTACTGCATTGCACGGACCCTGGGCACGGGTGGTACGCCCAGGAAGCCTCCAGCAGGCACGGAATGGGCTGCTCGCCCAGTGTGCGGTAGCGGTGCGCGCACCAGCCAGGCCGTTGGCGCCCATCGCGAGCAATCCGCCTCGTCCCTTCCTCACAACTGACTGCCCAGCGTGCGAGCCAGAGGTGCCTCGTCGCATGGACCCTGGGCACTGGTGGCACGCCCAGGCAGCCCTCAGCAGGCACAGCATGGGTTGCTCGCCCAGCGTGCGGCAGTAGTGGGCGCGATAGCCAGGCCGCCGGCGCCCATCGCGAGCCAGCCCCCACGTCCCTGTCCCTCGACTAAGTGCCCTGCGAGCGAGCCAGGGGTGCCACATCGCACGGACCCAGGGCTTGGGTGGCATGCCCAGGCAGCCCCCAGCAGGCACGGCATGGGCTGCTCCCCCAGTGTGCTGCAGCGGTGGGCGCGCCAGCCAGGCCGCGGGCGCCCATGGCGATCCAGCCCCTCTTCCCTGCCCCTCGAATGACTGCCCAGCGTGCGAGCCAGGGGCGTTGCATCACACGGACCCTGGGCACGGGTGGCACGCCCGGGCAGTCCCCAGCAGGCACGGCATGGGCTGCTCGCCAAGCGTGCGGCAGCGGTGGGTGCGCAAGCCAGGCCGCGGGCGCCCATCGCGAGCCAGCCCCCTCGTCCCTTCCCTCCACTGACTGCCCACCGTACGAGCCCGGGGTGCCTTGTCTCATGGACTCTAGGCACGGGTGGCACGCCCAGGCAGCCCTCAGCAGGCACAGCATGGGTTGCTCGCCCAGCGTTCGGCAGCAGTGGGCGCAATAGCCAGGCCGCAGGCGCCCATCGCGAGCCAGCCCCCACGTCCCTGTCCCTCGACTAAGTGCCCTGCGAGCAAGCCAGGGGTGCCACGTCGCACGGACCCAGGGCTTGGGTGGCATGCCCAGGCAGCCCCCAGCAGGCACGGCATGGGCTGCTCGCCCAGCGTGCTGCAGCGGTGGGCGTGCCAGCCAGGCCGCGGGAGCCCATGGCGATCCAGCCCCCTCGTCCCTGCCCCTCGACTGACTGCCCAGCGTGCGAGCCAGGGGTGCCACAGCAGTCGCCAGCAAGCTCGGCCCCAGCCTTGCGAGGGGCACCCCAAGCGAGCCAGCCGCGAGCACGTTGTGAGGCTCAACACATGCTGTGGGCATTGATTTCATGGGCAAGCTGGCCTTGGCCGTGGCCCCTGGCTCGGGTGGACCCTGAGGGCTGCCATGTGGTGGCTGGAGGTGCGCTGGACAGGGCAGCCAGCATGCACCATGGGCCAGGTAGAGGTGAAATTGTTGTGAATTGACCGTCTTTTCATCATGGAATTGGTCCCGAAATGACTCAAATAATTCGTGTAATTCATGAGGAGTCTGCCCCTGAAGTTTGGGATCATTTTGACTCACGGGCTATTTTTGATGATTTTTTTAATTTTCGGCTGTAGAAAGTTCATTAAAAAAATTTAGTGCCCAGAAAATTCTGAAATTTGTTTTGGTGGTAGACGTGATTATTCTCCATTTATGTGCAAAATTTCAGCTCAAAATTGCAAGTGATTAATTTTTTAGACCCATTATGACAGCTCAAACATATTGATGTTTCCTACTGCCGGGAGTGAAATTTCATTTAAGACTCTTTAGGGGGGAGGTGGTCACCTAGGTTGCTGGGTGCCAACTGGCCATGCGTGCCTCCCCCCCCTGCCCATCCCACGTGGGCAGGTACTGGGCTTGGGCAACCCAGCGCGCATGGCATGGGCAGGGCGGCTTGCTGCCTTGCCCATCTAGCCGGTGGTGCGTGGCTGTGGCGGCCACCACAACGGGCAAGGCAGGCGGCTGGCGACATCGGCCGAAGAGTGTGGGACGCCGATCAATAGCTAATGAAGTGGGGAAAACGTGGGAAACGAAATCCACTAAATTGTGGGCAACAAAATGAGAAAAATCATGGGATAATGAGCTGGGCTGTGGCTACACAAGCTCGACGGTGTGGGCGGTGAAGCTAACGATGATGCATGCTACGTGAGGGCCAAATCGCTGGGGGGATTTCAAGCATGCGGAGTGCTTCGTCGCAGGCCCTCGAGGCGACGGACATAGGGTTGGATCCCGACGCTCAGGCTTGCCTAAGCAGACTCGTTGCGCAGCGTGATCGGCGACACGATCGTCGGCCTTTAGCAACGGGCGAGCCACACGGCCAACCGGGGCAAGGCGTGACACCCCTGCTGCTGAGGCCTCATCGACGGGAAAAACGTGGGCAATGAAATGAGAGAAATTGTGGGATAATGAGCTGGGATGTGGCTAGACAAACTCGACGGTGTGGACGGCGAAGCTAACAATGATGCATGCTACGCGAGGGCCAAATCGCTGGGGGGATTTCGAGCATGCAGAGTGCTTCGTCGCAAGCCCTCGAGGCGGTGGATGCGGGGCTGGATCCCGACGCCCAGGCTTGCCTAGGCGGACTCGTTACGCAGCGCGATCGACGACATGATCGTCGGCCATTAACAATGAGCGAGCCACACGGCCAGCCTGGGCAAGGCGTGACACCCCTGCTGCCAAGGCCTCATTGGTGGGAAAAACGTGGGCAACAAAATGAGAAAAATCATGGGATAATGAGCTGGGATGTGGCTACACAAGCTCAACGGTGTGGGCAGCAAAGCTAACGATGATGCATGCTACGTGAGGGCCAAATCGTTGGGGGGAATTTCGAGCATGCGGAGTGCTTCATCGCAGGCCTTCAAGGTGGTGGACGTGGGGTTGGATCCCGACACTCAGGCTTGCCTATGCAGACTCGTTGCGTAGCACGATC
>JAJFZO010000470.1:115000-135000 GCA_021397835.1 Moringa oleifera
GGCACTGGAGGCATGCCCAGGCAGCCCCCAGCAGGCACGGCATGGGCCAAGCGCCCAGCGTGCAGCAGAGGAGGGCGCGCCAGCCAGGCCACAGGCGCCCATCACGAGCCACCCCCTCGTCCCTGTCCCTCAACTAAGTACCCAGCGAGCGAGCCAGGGGAGCCACGTCGAACAGACCCTGGGCATGAGACGCATGCCCAGGCAGCCCCAAGCAGGCACGGCATGGGCCAAGTGCCCAGTGTGCGGCCGCAGTGGGCACGCCAGCCAGGCCACAGGCGCCCATCGCGAGCCAGCCCCCTCATCGCTGTCCCTCGATTAAGTGCCCAGCGATCGAACAAGGAGAGCCGCATTGCATGGACCCTGGGCACAGGAGGCATGCTCAGGCAGCCCCCAGCTGGCTCGGCATGGGCCAAGTGCCCAGCGTGCGGCAGCGACGGGCGCACCAGCAAGGCCACAGGCACCCCTCGCGAGCCAGCCTCCTCGTCCCTGTCCCTCGACTTCGTGCCCAGCGAGTGAGCCAAGGGACCCGCGTTGCATGGATCCTGGGCACGGGATGCATGCCCCGGCAGCTCCCAGCTGGCACAGCATGGGCCAAGCACCCATAGTGCGGCAGCGGTGGGCGCGCCAACCAGGCCACGCGCGCCCATCGCAATCCAGCCCCGTCGTCCCTGTCCCTCGACTTAGTGCCCAGCGAGCGAGCCAGGGGAGCAGTGTCGCACGGACCCTGGGCATGGGTGGCATGCCCAGGCAGGCCCAGCTGGCATGGCATGGGCCAAGTGCCCAGCATGCGGCAGCAGTGGGCGCGCCAACCAGGCCACAGGCGCCCATCGCGAGCCAGCCCACTCGTCCCTGTCCCTCGACTAAGTGCCAAGCGAGTGAGCCAGGGGAGCTGCGTTGCATGGACCTTGGGAATGGGAGGCATGCCCCGGCAGCCCCCAGCAGGCCCGGCCTGGGCCAAGTGCCCAGCGTGCAGCAGCGGTGGGCGCGTGAGCCAGGCCACCAGCGCCCATCGCGATCCAGCCCCCTCGTCCCTGTCCCTTGACTTCGTGCCCAGCGAGTGAGCCAGGGGAGCCGCGTCGCATGGACCCTGGGCACGAGAAGCATTCCCCGGCAGCCCCCAGCAGGCACGGCATGGGCCAAGTGCCCAGAGTGCGGCAGCGGTGGGTGTGCCAGACAGGCCACAGGCGCCCATTGCTAGCCAGCCCCCTCTTCCCTGTCCCTCGACTTAGTGCCCAGCGAGTGCTCCGGGGGAATCGCGTCGCATGGACCCTGGGCACAGGAGGCATGCCCCGGCAGACCCCAGCTGGCATGGCATGGGCTAAGTGCCCAGCGTGCGGCAGCGGTGGGCGCGCCAGCAGGCCACAGGCGCCAATCGCAAGCCAGCCCCCTCGTCCCTGTCCCTCGACTTAGTGCCCAGCGAGTGAGCCAGGGAAGCCGTGTCGCATGGACCCTCAGCACAGGAGGCATTACCCAGCAGCCCACAGCAGGTGCGGCATGGGCCAAGTGCCCAGAGTGCAGCAGCGGTGGGTCCACCAGCCAGGCCACGGGCGCCCATCGCTATCGAGCCCCCTCGTCCCTGTCCCTCGACATAGTGCCAAGCGAGCGAGCCAGCGGAGCCATGTCGCACGGACCCTGGGCATGGAAGGCATGCCCAGGAAGCCCCAAGCAGGCACGGCAGGGCCAAGGGCCCAGCGTGCGGCAGCGGTGGGTGCGCCAGCCCGGCCACAGGCGCCCATCGCTAGCCAGCCCCCTCGTCCCTGTCCCTCGACTTTGTGCCCAGCGAGTGAGCCAGGGGAGCCATGTCGCATGGACCCTGGGCATGGGAAGTATGGCCCGGCTGACCCCAGCAGGCATGGAATGGGCCAAGTGCCCTGCGTGCGGCAGCGGTGGGCGCACCAGCCAGGCCACAGGTGCCCATCGCCAGCCAGCCCCATCGTCCCTTTCCCTCGACTTAGTGCCCAGCGAGCAAGCCAGGGGAGCCGCGTCACATGGACCCTGGGCACAGGAGGCATGTCCGGGCAGTCCCCAGCTGGCTCGGCAAGGGTCAAGTGCCCAGCGTGCGGCAGCGGCGGGCGCACCAGCAAGGCCACAGGCGCCCCTCGCGAGCCAGCCCCCTCATCCCTGTCCCTCGACTTCGTGCCCAGCGAGTGAGCCAGAGGAGCCGCGTTGCATGGATCCTGGGCATGAGATGCATGCCCCGGCAGCTCCCAGCAGGCACAGCATGGGCCAAGCACCCATAGTGCGGCAGCGGTGGGCGCGCCAACCAGGCCACGCGCGCCCATCGCGATCCAGCCCCCTCGTCCCTGTCCCTCGACTTAGTGCCCAGCGAGCGAGTCAGTGGAGCAGTGTCGCATGGACCCTGGGCACAGGAGGCATGCCCAGGCAGCCCCAGCTGGCATGGCATGGGCCAAGAGCCCAGCATGCGGCAGCAGTGGGCGCGCCAGCCAGGCCACAGGCGCCCATCGCGAGCCAGCCCCCTCGTCCCTGTCCCTCGACTTAGTGCCCAGCGAGCAAGCCAGGGGAGCAGTGTCACAAGGACCCTGGGCACAGGAGGCATGCCCAAGCAGCCCCAGCTGGCATGGCATGGGCCAAGTGCCCAGCATGCGGCAGCAGTGGGCGCGCCAGCGAGGCCACAGGCGCCCATCGCTAGCCAGCCCCCTCGTCCCTGTCCCTCGACTTAGTGCCCAGCGAGCGATCCAGGGGAGCCGTGTCGCATGGACCCTGGGCACGGGTGACATGCCCCGGCATACCCCAGCCGGCACGGCATGGGATAAGTGCCCAGCATGCAGCAGCGGTGGGCGCGCCAGCCAGGCCATGGGCGCCCATCGCTAGCCAGCCCCCTCGTCCCTGTCCCTCGACTTAGTGCCCAGCGAGCGAGCCAGGGGAGCCACGTCGCACGGACCCTGGGCACGGGTGACATGCCCCGGCATACCCCAGCCGGCATGGCATGAGATAAGTGCCCAGCGTGCAGCAGCGGTGGGCGCGCCAGCCAGGCCATGGGCGCCCATCGCTAGCCAGCCCCCTCGTCCCTGTCCCTCGACTTAGTGCCCAGCGAGTGAGCCAGGGGAGCCGTGTCGCATGGACCCTGGGCACGGGTGACATGCCCCGGCATACCCCAGCCGGCACGGCATGGGATAAGTGCCCAGCGTGCAGCAGCGGTGGGCGCGCCAGCCAGGCCATGGGCGCCCATCGCTAGCCAGCCCCCTCGTCCCTGTCCCTCGACTTAGTGCCCAGCGAGCGAGCCAGGGGAGCCACGTCGCACGGACCCTGGGCACGGGAGGCATGCCCAGGCAGCCCCAAGCAGGCACGGCATGGGCCAAGTGCCCAGCGTGCGATAGCGGTGGGTGCCAGACAGGCCACAGGCGCCCATCACAATCCAGCCCCCTCGTCCCTGTCCCTCGACTTCGTGCCCAGCGAGGGAGCCAGGGGAGCCGCGTTGCATGGACCCTGGCCATGGGAAGCATGCCCCGGCAGGCCCCAGCAGGCACGGAATGGGCCAAGTGCCCAGCGTGCCGCAGCGGCGGGCGCGCCAGCAAGGCCACAGGCGCCCCTCGCCAGCCAGCCCCCTCGTCCCTGTCCCTCGACTAAGATCCCAGCGAGCGAGCCAAGGGAGCCGTGTCGCATGGACCTTGGGCACAGGAGGCATGCCCCGGCAGCCCCCAGAAGACACAGCATGGGCCAAGTGGCCAGCGTGTGGCAGCGGTGGGTGCGCCAGCCAGGCCACAGGCGCCCATCGCTAGCCAGCCCCCTCGTCCCTGTCCCTCGATTTCGTGCCCAGCGAGTGAGCCAGGGTAGCCGCGTCGCATGGACCCTGCATGCCCACAGCAGCACCCAGCAGGCATGGCATGGGCCAAGTGCCCAGCATGCGGCAGCGATGGGCGCACCAGCCAGGCCACAGGCGCCCATCGCGAGCCAGCCCCCTCGTCCCTGTCCCTCGACTTCATGCCCAGCGAGTGAGCCAGGGGAGCCACGTTGCATGGACCCTGGGCATGGGATGCATGCCCTGGCAGCTCCCAGCAGGCACAGCATGGGCCAAGCACCCATAGTGCGGCAGCGGTGGGCGCGCCAACCAGGCCACGCGCGCCCATCGCGATCCAGCACCCTCGTCCCTGTCCCTCGACTTAGTGCCCAGCGAGCGAGCCAGGGGGGCAGTGTCGCATGGACCCTGGGCACGGGAGGCATGCCCAGGCAGCCCCAGCTGGCATGGCATGGGACAAGTGCCCAGCATGCAGCAGCAGTGGGCGCGCCAGCCAGGCCACAGGCGCCCATCGCGAGCCAGCCCCCTCGTCCTTGTCCCTCGACTTAGTTCCCAGCGAGCGATCAAGGGGAGCCGCGTCGCATGGACCCTGGGCACGGGTGACATGCCCTGGCAGACTCCAGCTGGCCCGGCATGGGATAACTGCCCAGCATGCAGCAGCGGTGGGCGCGCCAGCCAGGCCATGGGCGCCCATCGCTAGCCAGCCCCCTTGTCCCTGTCCCTCGACTAAGATCCCAGCGAGCGAGCCAGGGGAGCCACGTCGCATGGACCTTGGGCACGGGAGGCATGCCCCAGCAGCCCCCAGAAGACACAGCAAGGGCCAAGTGGCCAGCGTGAGGCAGCGGTGGGTGCGCCAGCCAGGCCACAGGTGCCCATCGCTAGCCAGCCCCCTCGTCCCTGTCCCTCGACTTCGTGCCCAGGGAGTGAGCCAGGGGAGCCGTGTCGCATGGACCTTGGGCATGGGAAACGTGCCCCAGCAGACCCCAGCAGGCACGAAATGGACCAAGTGCCCAGCATGCGGCAGCGGTGGGAGCGCCAGCCATGCCAAGGGTGCCCACCGCTAGCCAGCCCTCTCGTCCCTGTCCCTCGACTTAGTGCCCAGCGAGGGAGCCAGGGGAGCCGCGTCGCATGGATCCTGGGCATGGGAGGCATACCCAGGCAGCCCCCAGCAGGCACGGCATGCGTCAAGTGCCCAGTGTGCGGTAGCGGTAGGCGCGCCAGCCAGGCCACGGGCGCCCATCGCGAGCCAGCCCCATCGTCCCTATCCCTCGACTAAGTGCCCAGCGAGCGAGCCAGGGGGGCCGCATCGCATGGACCCTGGGCTCATGAGGCATGCCCAGGCAGCGCCCAGCAGGCTCAGCATGGGCCAAGTGCCCAGCGTGTGACAGCGGCGGGCGCGCCAGCAAGGCCACAGGCTCCCCTCGCGAGCCGGCCCCCTCGTCCCTGTAACTCGACTAAGTTCCCAGCGAGTGAGCCAGGGGAGCCATGTTGCAAGGACCTTGGGCATGTGAGGCATGCCCCGGCAGCCCCCAGCCGGCATGGCATGGGCCAAGTGCCCAGCGTGCGGCCGCAGTGGGCGCGTGAGCCAGGCTCCCTCGTCCCTGTCCCTCGACTTAGTGCCCAATGAGCGAGCCAGAGGAGCCGCATCGCATGGACCCTGGGCAAGGGGGGCATGCCCCGGCAGACCCCAGCAGGCACGGAATGGGCCAAGTGCCCAGCGTGCAGCAGCGTTAGGCGCGCCAGCCAGGCCACGGGCACCCATCGCGAGCCAGCCCCCTCATCCCTGTCCCTCGACTTAGTGCCCAGCGAGCGAGCAAGGGGAGCTGCATCACATGGACCCTGGGCACGGGAGGCATGCCCCGGCAGCACCCAGTAGGCACAGCATGGGCCAAGTTCCCAGCGTGCGGCAGCGGTGGGCGCACCAGCCAGGCCACAAGCGCCCATCGCGAGCCAGCCCCCTCGTCCCTGTCCTTCGATTTAGTGCCAGGCGAACGAGCCAAGGGAGCCACGTCGCACGGACCCTGGGCACGGGAGGCATGCCCAGGCAGGCGCTAGCAGGCATGGCATGGGCCAAGTGCCAAGCGTGCGGCAGCGGTGGGCGCACCAGCCAGGCCACGGGCACCCATCGCGAGCTAGCCCCCTCATCCCTGTCCCTCGAAGTAGTGCCCAGCGAGCGAGGCAGGGGAGCCGCATCGCTTGGAACCTGGGCACGGGAGGCATGCCCCAGCAGCACCCAGCAGGCACGGCATGGGCCAAGTGCCCAGCGTGCGGCAGCGGTGGGCACACAAGCCAGGCCACAGGCGCCCATCGCGAGCCAGCCCCCTCGTCCCTGTCCCTCGACTTAGTGCCCAGCGAGCGAGCCAGGGGAGCCGCGTCGCATGGACCCTGGGCACGGGAGGCATGCCCAGGCAGTCCCCAGCAGGCACGGCAAGGGCCAAGTGCCAAGCGTGCGGCAGCGGTGGGCGCGCCAGCCAGGCCACGGGCGCCCATCTTGAGCCAGCCGCCTCGTCCATGCCCCTCGACTAACTGCCCAGCGTGCGAGCAAGGGGTGCCGCATCGCATGGATCCTGGGCACGGAAAGCATGCCCCAGCAGCCCCCAGAAGGCACGACATGGGCCAAGTGCCCAGTGTGCGGCAGCGGTGGGCGCGCCAGCCAGGCCACAGGCGCCCATCGCGAGCCAGCCCCCTCGTCCCAGTCCCTAAACTTAGTGCCAGGCGAGCGAGCCAGGGGAGCCGCGTTGCATTGATCCTGGGCATGGGAGGCATGCCCCAGGACCCCGCAGCAGGCACAGCATGAGCCAAGTGCCTAGTGTGCGGCAGCGGTGGGCGCGCCAACCAGGCCATGGGCGCCCATCGCGAGCCAGCCCCCTCATCCCAGTCCCTCGACTTAGTGCCCAGCGAGCGAGCCTGGGGAGCCACATCGCATGGATCCTGGGAACGGGAGGCATGCCCCGGCAGCACCCAGCAGGCACAGCATGGGCCAAGTTCCCAGCGTGCGGCAGCGTTGGGCGCATCAGCCAGGCCATAGGCGCCCATCGCGAGCCAGGCCCCTCGTCCCTGTCCCTTAACTTAGTGCCAGGCGAACGAGCCAAGGGAGCCGCGTCGCACGGACCCTGGGCACAGGAGGCATGCCTAGGTAGGCACCAGCAGGCACGGCTTGGGCCAAGTGCCAAGTGTGCGGCAGCGGTAGGCGCACCATCCAGGCCACGGGCGCCCATCGCGAGCTAGCCCCCTCATCCCTGTCCCTCGACTTAGTGCCCAGCGAGCGAGCCAGGAGAGCCACATCGCTTGGAACCTGGGCACGGGAGGCATGCCCCTGCAGCACCCAGCAGGCACGGCATGGGCCAAGTGCCCAGCGTGCGGCAGCGGTGGGTGCACAAGCCAGGCCACAGGCGCCCATCGCGAGCCAGCCCCCTCGTCCCAGTCACTAAACTTAGTGCCCAGCGAGCGAGCTAGGGGAGCCGCGTTGCATTGATCCTGGGCATGGGAGGCGTGCCCCAGGAACCTGCAGTAGGCACAGCATGGGCCAAGTGCCTAGCGTGCGGCAGCGGTGGGCGCGCCAACCAGGCCATGGGCGCCCATCGCGAGCCAGCCCCCTCATCCCTGTCCCTCAACTTAGTGCCCAGCCAGTGAGCTAGGGGAGCCGTGTCGCATTGATCGTGAGCATGGGAGGCATGCCCCAGGAACCCGCAGCAGGCACGGCATGGGCCAAGTGCCTAGCGTGCTGCAGCGGTGGGCGCGCCAACCAGGCCATGGGCGCCCATCGCGAGCCAGCCTCCTCATCCCTGTCCCTCGACTTAGTGCCCAGCGAGCGAGCCAGAGGAGCCACATCGCATGGACCCTGGGCACGGGAGGCATGCCCTGGCAGCACCCAGTAGGCACAGCGTGGGCCAAGTTCACAGCGTGCAGCAGCGTTGGGCGCATCAGCCAGGCCACAGGCCCCCATAGCGAGCTAGGCCCCTCATCCCTATCCCTCGACTTAGTGCCAGGTGAACGAGCCAAGGGAGCCTCGTTGCATGGACCCTGGGCACAGGAGGCATGCCCAGGCAAGCACCAATAGGCACGGCTTGGGCCAAGTGCCAAGCGTGAGACAGCGGTGGGCGCACCAGCCAGGCCACAGGCGCCCATCGCTAGCTAGCCCCCTCATCCCCTTCCCTCGACTTAGTGCCCAGCGAGCGAGCCAGGGGAGCCGCGTCGCTTGGACCCTGGGCACGGGAGGCATGCCCAGGCAGTCCCCTGCAGGCACGGCATGGGCCAAGTGCCCTGCGTACGGCAGCGGTGGGCGCGTCAGCCAGGCCACGGGCTCCCATCTTGAGCCAGCCCCATCGTCCATGCCCCTCGACTGACTGCCCAGCGTGCGAGCAAGGGGTGCCGCTTCGTATGGATACTGGGCACGGAAAGCATGCCTCGGCAGCCCCCAGCAGGTACGGCATGGGCCAAGTGCCCAGCACGTGGCAGCGGTGGGCGCGCCAACCAAGCCACAGGCGCCCATCGCGAGCCAGCCCCCTCGTCCCAGTCCCTCAACTTAGTGCCCAGCAAGCGAGCCGGGGGTGCCGCGTCGCATTGATGCTTGGCACAGGAGGCATGCCCCAGCAACCCGCAGCAGGCATGGCATGGGCCAAGTGCCTAGCTTGCGGCAGCGGTGGGCACGCCAACCAGGCCATGGGCGCCCATCGCGAGCCAGCCCCCTCATTCCTGTCCCTCGACTTAGTGCCTAGCGAGTGATCCAGGGGAGTCACATCGCATGGGCCTTGGGCACAGGAGGCATGCCCCAGCAGCCCCCAGCAGGCATGGCATGGGCTAAGTGCCCAGCGTGCTGCAGCGGTGGGCGTGCCATCCTGGCCACGGGTGCCCATCGCGAGCCAGCCCCCTCATCCCTGTCCCTCAATTTAGTGCCCAGCGACCGAGCCAGGGGAGTCGTGTCGCATGGACCCTGGGCATGAGAAGCATGCCCCGGCAGCCCCCAGCAGGCACGGCATGGGCCAACTGCCCCGCATGCGGCAACGGTGGGTGCGCCAGCCAGGCCACAAGCGCCCATCGCGAGCCAGCCCCCTCGTCCCAGTCCCTTAACTTAGCGCCCAGCGAGCATGCCAGGGGAGATGTGTCACATGGATCCTGGGCACGGGAGGCATTCCCCAGAGACACGCGGCAGGCACGGCATGGGCCAAGTGCCCAGCGTGCGACAGCGGTGGGCGCGCCAGCCAGGCCATGGCCACCCATCGCGAGCCAGCCCCCTCATCCCTGGCCCTCAACTTAGTGCCCAGCGAGCAAGCCAGGAGAGCCGCGTCGCACAGACCCTTGGCACAGCAGGCATGCCAAGGCAGTCCCCAGCAGGCTCGAGGTGGGCCAAGTGCCCAGCGTGCGACAGCGGTGGGCGTGCCAACCTGGCCACCGGTGCCTTTCGCGAGCCAGCCCCCTCGTCCCAGTCCCTCAACTTAGTGCCCAGCGATCGAGCCAGGGAGCCGCGTTGCATGGATCCTGGGCATGGGAGGCATGCCCCAGCAACCTGCAGCAGGCACGGCATGGGGCAAGT
Organism: Moringa oleifera; assembly: GCA_021397835.1. Classification (NCBI taxonomy): domain Eukaryota; kingdom Viridiplantae; phylum Streptophyta; class Magnoliopsida; order Brassicales; family Moringaceae; genus Moringa; species Moringa oleifera. The sequence goes on from JAJFZO010000470.1 coordinate 124,291, forward strand.
GCTCAGCGTGCGGCAGCAGTGGGCGGGCCAGCCAGGCCATGGGCGCCCATTGCGAGTTAGCCCCCTCATCCCTGTCCCTCGACTAAGTGCCCAGCGAGCGAGCTAGGTGGTTCGCGTCGCACGGACCTTGGGCACAAGCGGCACGCCCAGGTAGCCCCCAGCAGGCACGGCATGGGCTTCTCGCCCAGCGTGAGCCAACGGTGGGCGCGCCAGCCAGGCCGCGGGGGCCCATCGCGAGCCAGCCCCAACGTCCCTCTCCCTCGACTCAGTGCCCAGCGAGCAAGCCAGGGCGGCCTCATCGCATGGGCCCTGGGCATGGGTGGCATGCCCAGGCAGCCCTCAGTAGGCACAGCATGGGCTGCTCACCCAGTGTGCGGCAGCGGTGGGCGTGCCAGCCATGCTGCGGGGGCCCATCGCGAGCCAGCCCCAACGTCCTTGTCCCTCGACTAAGTGCCCAGCGAGCAAGCCAGGGGGGCAGTGTCACACGGACACTGGGCACGGGTGGCACGCCCAGGCAGCCCCCAGCAGGCACGGCATGGGCTGCTCGCCCAGCATGTGGCAGCGATTGGCACACCAGCCTGGCCACGGGCGCCCATCGCGAGCCGGCCCCCACGTCCCAGTCCCTGAACTAAGTGCCCAGCGAGCGAGCCAGGGGGGCCGCGTCGCATGGACCTTGGGCATGGGTGGCACGCCCAGGAAGCCCCCAGCAAGCATGGCATGGGCTGCTCGCCCAGCGTGCGGCAGCGGTGGGCGCGCCAGCCAGGCTGCGGGCGTCCATTGCGAGCCAGCCCCCTCGATTGACTGCCCAGTGTGCAAGCCAGGAGTGCCACGTCGCACAGACCCTGGGAACAGGTGGCACGTCCAGGCAGCCCCCAGCAGGCACGGCATGGGCCAAGTGCCCAGCAGGCAGCGGTGGGTGCGCCAGCCAGGCCACAGGGGCCCATCGCAAGCCAGGCCCCTCGTCCCTGTCCCTCGACTAAGCGCCTAGCGAGCGAGCCAGGGGAGCTGCGTCGCATGGACCCTGGGCACAGGTGGCACGCCCAAGCAAGCCCCAGCAGGTACGGCATGGGCTGCTCGCGCAGCATGCAGCAACGCTGGGTGCTGCAACGAGGCCGTGGGCACCCATCGCGAGCCAGACCTCACGTCCCTGTCCCTCGACTAAGTTCCCAGTGAGCGAGCCAGGGGGGCCTTGTCGCACTGACCCTGGGCACAGGTGGCGCGCCCAGGCAGCCCCCAGCAGGCACGGCATGATGAGCTGGGATGCGGCTACACAAGCTCGACAGTGTGGGCGGCGAAGCTAACGATGATGCAAGCTATGTGAGGGCCAAATCACTAACGGGATTTTGAGCATGTGGAGTGCTTCATCGCAGGCCCTCGATGCGGCAAATGCAGGGCTAAATCCCGATGCCCAGGCTTGCCTTGGCGGACTCGTTGCGCAGCGTGATCGACGACATGATCGTCGACTGTTAGCAACAAGCGAGCCACACGGCCAGCCTGGGCACCCCTGCTTCCAAGGCCTCATCGGTGGGAAAAACATGGGCATCGAAGCGAGAATAATCATGGAATAATGAGCTGGGATGTGGCTAGACAAGCTCAATGGTGTGGGCGACGAAGCTAATGATGATGCATGCTATGTGAAGGCCAAATCGTTGGGGGGATTTCAAGCATGCAGAGTGCTTTGTCGCAGGCCCTCGAGATGGTGGACGCGGGGTTGGATCTCGATGCTCAGGCTTGCCTAGAAGCAGACTTGTTGCGCAGAGCGATCGATGACACGATCGTCGCCCGTTAGCAACCAGCGAGCCACAAGGCCAGCCTGGGCACGTTGTGACATCCCTGCTGCCAAGGCCTCATCGGTGGTCCCTTGCCATTGAAGAATGGTCCCTTGCTATTGAAACAATTTCATGCTTAGACCTGCATGATCGATGGGCCTTTCACTCATAAGCTGACGGCTCGTTTGGTGTTGTTGCTGCCCATTTGTACGTACGGTGTGTGAGTGGTGATCTAGTCGTGCGCGTTGGCAGGCTTCATGCTCTCGCATCGAACTATCGACTAGCACGTCGCTTCAAGCTCGACCCCGAGCCATACGTTGGCGTTTCATGGGTGACATCGAGACCCTATGTCACGTGCCTTCACAAATGGAATTTGATGATTTGAGTCGGTTGTCTTTGCACCATGTCCCTCGTCGGCATGGGTGGAAACCTAAGCCGAGCCTCGTGCTCCAAGTGCGGCTTGATTTGGCATGCGGCTGCTTTGGCACACGAGAGATCGGTTGTCCCCTCGAGTGTAAAAAGTATTGCGATAGGAGTGGCCTCGGCCTCTGCCTGTCCAAGCGAAAGCATTTGTCCCATATCCCATCGATTTTGAACGACAACAGCGAAAGCTTTGGCTTAGCGAGCCTTGCGGCATGCTTCGGTCTTAGTTGGCGCGGCGTCTCGAAGGATGCTACCTGGTTGATCCTGCCAGTAGTCATATGCTTGTCTCAAAGATTAAGCCATGCATGTGTAAGTATGAACTAATTCAGACTATGAAACTGCGAATGGCTCATTAAATCAGTTATACTTTGTTTGATGGTACCTACTACTCGGATAACCATAGTAATTCTAGAGCTAATACGTGCAACAAACCTCGACTTCTAGAAGGGGCGCATTTATTAGATAAAAGGTCAACACGGGCTTCGCCCGTTGCTTTGATGATTCATGATAACTCAACGGATCGCAAGGCCATCGTGCCGGCGACGCATCATTCAAACTTCTGCCCTATCAACTTTCGATGGTAGGATAGTTGCCTACTATGGTGGTGACAGGTGACGGAGAATTAGGGTTTGATTCTAGAGAGGGAGCCTGAGAAACGGCTACCACATCCAAGGAAGGTAGCAGGCACGCAAATTACCCAATCCTGACACGGGGGGGTAGTGACAATAAATAACAATACCGACCTTTTCGAGTCTGGTAATTGGAATGAGTACAATCTAAATCCCTTAACAAGGATCCATTGGAAGGCAAGTCTGGTGCCAGCAGCAGCGGTAATTCCAGCTCCAATAGTGTATATTTAAGTTATTGCAGTTAAAAAGCTCGTAGTTGGACCTTGGGATGGGTCGGCCGGTCCACCTACGGTGTGCACCGGTTGGCTCATCCCTACTATCGACGATGCGCTCTTGGCCTTAATTGGCCGGGTCGTGCCTCCAGTGCTATTACTTTTAAGAAATTAGAGTGCTCAAAGCAAGCCTACGCTCTGAATACATTAGCATGGGATAACATCATAGGATTTCGATCCTATTCTGTTGGCCTTCGGGATCGGAGTAATGATTAACAGGGATAGTCAGGGGCATTCGTATTTCATAGTCAGAGGTGAAATTCTTGGATTTATGAAAGACGAACAACTGCGAAAACATTTGCCAAGGATGTTTTCATTAATCAAGAACGAAAGTTGGGGGCTCGAAGACGATCAGATATTGTCCTAGTCTCAACCATAAACGATGCCGACCAGGGATCAGTGGATGTTGCTTTTAGGACTCCGCTGGCACCTTATGACAAATTAAAGTCTTTGGGTTCCGGGGGGAGTATGGTCGCAAGGCTGAAACTTAAAGGAATTGACGGAAGGGCACCACCAGGAGTGGAGTCTGCGGCTTAATTTGACTCAACACGGGGAAACTTACCAGGTCCAGACATAGTAAGGATTGACAGACTGAGAGCTCTTTCTTGATTCTATAGGTGGTGGTGCATGACTGTTCTTAGTTGGTGGAGCGATTTGTCTGGTTAATTCCATTAATAAACGAGACCTCAGCTTGCTAACTAGCTGCAATAACAGGTCTGTGATGCCCTTAGATGTTCTGGGCCATACGCGCGCTACACTAATGTATTCAACGAGTTTATAGCCTTGGTCGATAGGCCTAAGTAATCTTTGAAATTTCATCGTGATGGGGATAGATCGTTGCAATTATTGGTCTTCAATGAGGAATTCCTAGTAAGCGCGAGTAATCAGCTCGTGTTGACAACGTCCCTGCCCTTTGTACACACCGCCCATCGCTCCTATCGATTGAATGGTTCGATGAAGTGTTCGGATCGCGACGATGTGGGCGGTTCGCCACTCGCGACGTCGCGAGAAGTCCACTAAACCTTATCATTTAGAGGAAGGAGAAGTCATAACAAGGTTTTCATAGGTGAACATGCGGAAGGATCACTGTCGAAAACTCGCTCAGCGAAACGACCCGCGAACACATTGTAAACACACTGGTGGGGTGGAGGGCTCTCAAGCCCCTCGTCTCGCCTCGCACGGCAAGGGTGCGCGGGCTCGTACCCAAGCCCCTCGTCGCGCGCGACAACAAAACCCACAGCGCGGGATGCGCCAAGGAACTCAAATGAAAAAGCATGCCCCAGTCGCCCCAATCTCGGTGCGCGACTGGCAGTCGTGTCGTCCCTAAATGATGTGTAAAATGACTCTCGACAACAGATATCTCGGCTCTCGCATCGATGAAGAATGTAGCAAAATGCGATACTTGGTGTGAATTGCATAATCCCGTGAACCATTGAGTCCTTGAATGCAAGTTGCGCCCGAAGCCATCAGGCTAAGGGCACGTCTGCCTGGGTGTCAAGCACCGTCGCCCCCGACCCCGCCCGCATCCCTTTGGGGAGGGCAGGGACCATCGCGGGGCGGATGTTGGCCTCCCGTTCGCCTCTAGCTTGCAATTGGCCTCAAAAAGAGTCTCGAGCGACGCCGCATCACGGCTTGGCGGTGGTAGAGAAAGCCTTGTGCTCCCTCGTGTGCGCGTCGCTCGCTCGCGGCTCACAGACCCAACGATCGATCGATCGAGATGTGACCCCAGGTCAAGTGGGACCACCCGCTGAGTTTAACCATATCAATAAGTGAAGGAAAAGAAACTAACAAGGATTCCCCTAGTAACGGCGAGCGAACCGAGGAAAGCCCAGCTTGAAAATCGAGCGCCCTCGGCGCCTGAATTGTAGACTGAAGAAGTGTCCTCAGCGACGGACCGGGGCCCAAATCCCCTAGAAAAGGGCACCGGAGAGGGTGAGAGCCCCGTCTCGCCCGGATCCTGTCGCACCACGAGGCTCTGTCGACAAGTCAGGTTGTTTGGGAATGCAGCCCTAATAAGACGGTAAATTCCGTTCAAGGCTAAATACGGGCGAAAGACCGATAGTGAACAAGTATCGCGAGGGAAAGATGAAAAGGACTTTGAAAAGAGAGTCAAAGAGTGCTTGAAATTGTCGGGAAGGAAGTGGATGAGGGTCGGCGATGCACCTCGGTCAGATGTGGAACGGCCATTAGTCGGTCCGTCGATCGACTCGGGGTGCGGACCGACGCGGATCGCGACAGTGGCCCAAGCCCGAGCCTTTGATATGCTCACGGAGACGTCATCGTTGAGATCGTGGTTGGCAGCGCGCGCAGCCGCGGCGGTGCTTCGGCACCTGCGCGCTCCCGACGTCGGCCAGCGAGCTCCCTATTCGACTCGTCTTGAAACACGGACCAAGCAGTCTGACATGCGTGCGAGTCAACGGGCGAGTAAACCCGTAAGGCGCAAGGAAGCTGATTGGCGAGATCCCTCGCGGGTGCACCGCCAACCAACCTCGATCTTTTGAGAAGGGTTTGAGTGCGAGCATGCCTATCGGGACTCGAAAGATGGTGAACTATGCCTGTACGGGGCGTAGCCAGAGGAAACTCTGGTGGAGGCCCGCAGCGATACTGACATGCAAATCGTTCGTCTGACTTGGGTATAGGGGCGAAAGACTAATCGAATCATCTAGTAGCTGGTTCCCTCCGAAGTTTCCCTCAGGATAGCTGAAGCTCTGATGCGAGTTCTATCGGGTAAAGCCAATGATTAGAGGCATCGGGGGTGCAATGCCCTCGACCTATTCTCAAACAGTAAATAGGTAGTACGGGGCGGCTGCTTCGTTGAGCCGTCCCACGGAATCGAGAGCTCCAAGTGGGCCATTTTTGGTAAGCAGAACTGGCGATGCGGGATGAACCGGAAGCCAGGTTACGGTGCCCAATTGCGCCCTAACCTAGAACCCACAAAGGGTGTTGGTCGATTTAGACAGCAGGACGGTGGTCATGGAAGTTGAAATCCCCTAAGGAGTGTGTAACAACTCACCTACCGAATCAACTAGCCCCGAAAATGGATGGCGCTGAAGTGCATGACCTATACCCGGACGTTGGGGCAAGGGCCAAGCCCCAATGAGTAGGAGGGCACGGTGGTCGCTGCAAAACCCGGGGCATGAGCCCAGGCTGAGCGGCCATCGGTGCAGATCTTGGTGGTAGTAGCAAATAGTCAAATGAGAACTTTGAAGGCCAAAGAGGGGAAAGGTTCCATGTGAATGGCATGTGCACATGGGTTAGTCGATCCTAAGAGACGGGGGAAGCCCGTCGGATAGCGCCTTGATGCAAGCTTCGAAAAAGGATCCGATTAAAATTTCGAAACCGGGATGTGGCAGCTGACGGTAATGTTAGGGAGTCTAGAGATGTCAGAGTGGGCCCCGAAAAGAGTTATCTTTTCTGTTTAACAGCCTGCCCACCCTGGAAACGGCTCAGCCGGAGGTAGGGTCCAGCGGCTGGAAGAGCACCGCACGTCTCGAACCCGTTGGCTGTCAGTGGACTGCTCGAGCTGCTCCCGCAGCGAGAGCGGGTCACCGCGTGACGGCCGGGGGACAGACTGGGAAGCGTGCGAGCAAGGGGTACCGTGTCGTACACACCATGGGCATTGGTGGCATGCCCAGGCAGCCCCAAGCAGGAATGGCATGGGCTTCTCGCCCAGCGTGCGACAGCGGTGGGCACGCCAGCCAGGCCGCGGGCGTCCATCGCGAGCCAGCCCCTACTTCCCTGTCCCTCGACTAAGTGCCCAGTGAGCAAGCCAGGGGGGCCGCGATGCACGGATCATGGGCACGGGATGCATTCCCTAGAATCCCCCAGCAGGCATGGCATGGGCCAAGTGCTGAGCGTGCGGCGGCGGCGGGCGCGCCAGCTAGGCCACGGGCGCCCATCGCGAGCCAGCCCCCTCGTCCCTGTCCGTCGACTTAGTGCCAAGAGAGTGAGCCAGGGGAGCCGTGTCGCAAGGACCCTAGGCACGGGAGGCATATCCTGGTATCCCCCCGCAGGCACGGCATGGGCCAAGTGCCCAGCATGCGGCAGCGGTGGGCGCACCAGCCAGGCCACAGGCGCCTACCGTGAGCCAGCCCCCTTGTCCCTGTCCCTCGACTTAGTGCCCAACGAGCGAGCCAGGGGAGCTGCGTCGCACGGACCCTGGGCACGGGAGGCATGCCCAGGCAGTCCCCAGCAGGCATGGCATGGGCCAAGTGCCCAGCGTGAGGCAGCGGTGGGCGCACCAGCCAAGCCACAAGCGCCCGTTGCGAGCCAGCGCCCTTGTCCCTGTCCGTCGACTAAGTGCCTAGCGAGCGAGCCAGGGGAGAGGTGTCGCGTGGACCCTGGGAACGGGAAGCATGCCCCGGCAACACCCAGTAGGCACGGCATGGGCCAAGTGCCCTGCGTGCGGCAGCGGTGGGCGCGCCAGCCAGGCCACAGGCGCCCATCGCGAGCCAGCCCCCTCGTCCCAGTCCCTCAACTTAGTGCCCAGCGAGCGAGCCAGGGGAGCCGCGCCGCATGGATCCTGGGCACGGGTGGCATGCCCCAGCAACCTGCAGCAAGCACGGCATGGGCTAAGTGCCCAGCATGCGGCAGCGATGGGCGCGCCAGCCAGGCCGCGGGCGCCCATCGCGAGCCAGCCCCCTCATCCCTGTCCCTCGATTAAGTGCCCAGCGAGCGAGCCAGGGGAGCCGCATTGCATGGACCATGGGCACGGGAGGAATGCCCAGGCAGTCGCCATTAGGCACGGTATGGGCCAAGTGGCCAGCGTGGGGCATCGGTGGGCATGCCAGCGAGTGATCCAAGGGGGCCGCGACGCACGGACCCTGGGCACAGGAAGCATTCCACGGCAGTCCCCAGCAGGCACGGCATTGGCCAAGTGCCCAGCGTGCGGCGGCGGTGGGCGCGCCAGCCAGTCCACGGGCGCCCATCGCAAGCCAGCCCCCTCGTCCCTGTCCCTCGACTGAGTAACCAGCGAGTGAGCTAGGAGAGCCGCGTCGCAAGTACCCTGGGCACGGGGGGCATGCCCCGACAGCCCCCAGTAGGCACGGCATGGGTCAATTACCCAGCGTGCGGCAGCAGTGGGCCCACCAGCCAGGCCACAGGCGCCCATCGCGAGCCAGCCCCCTCATCCCTGTCCCTCGACTTAGTGCCCAGCGAGCAAGTCGGGAGAGTCGCATCGCATGGACACTGGGCACGGGACGCATGCCCAAGCAGTAACCAACAGGAACGGCATGGGCCAAGTGCCCAGCGTACGGCAGCGGTGGGCGCGCCTGCCAGGCCACGGGCGCCCATCGCGAGCCAGCCCCCTCATCCCTGTCCCTCGACTGATTGCCCAGCGTGCGAGCAAGGGGTGCCGCGTCGTATACACCCTGGGCATGGGTGGCATGCCCAGGCAGCCCCAAGCAGGAACGGCATGGGCTTCTCGCCCAGCAAGCGGCAGCGGTGGGCGCGCCAGCCAGGCCACGGGCACCTATCGCGAGCCAGCCCCCACGTCCCTGCCCCTCGACTAAGTGCCCAACGAGCATGCCAAAGGGCTCGCGACGCACGGACGTTGGGCATGGGAAGCATTCCCTGGCAGTCCCGAGCAGGCACGGCATCGGTCAAGTGCCCAACGTGCGGGGGCGGTGGGCGCGTCGCCCAAGCTACAAGCACCCATCGCGAGCCAGCCCCCTCATCCCTGTCCCTCGACCTAGTGCCCAGCGAGCGAGCCAGGAGAGCAGCATCACATGGACCTTGGGCACGGGACGCATGTGCCAGTAGCACCCAGCAGGCACGGCATGGGCCAAGTTCCCAGCGTGCGGCAACGGTGGGCGCGCCAGCCAGGCCACGGGCGCCCATCGCGAGCCAGCCCCCTCTTCTCTGCCCCTCGACTGACTGCCCAGCGTGCGAGCAAGGGGTGCCGCGTTGTATACACCCTGGGCATGGGTGGCACGCCCAGGCAGCCCCAAGCAGGAACGGCAAGGGCTTCTCGCCCAGCATGCGGCAGCGGTGGGCGCGCCAACCAGGCTGTGGGCGCCCATCGCGAACCAGCCCCTACGTCCCTGTCCCTCGACTAAGTGCCCAGCGAGCGAGCCAAGGAGGTTGTGACGCATGGACCCTGGGAACGGGAAGCATTCCCCAGCAGTCCCTAGCAGGCACGGCATCGGCCAAGTGCCCAGCGTGCGGCAGCGGTGGGCGCGCCAGCCAGTCCACGGGCGCCCATCGCGAGCCAGCCCCCTCGTCCCTGTCCCTCGACTAAGTGCCCAGCGAGTGAGCTAGGGGAGCCGCATCGCAAGTACCCTGGGCATGGGGGGCATGCCCCGGCAGCCCCCAGCAGGCACGGCATGGGCCAATTACCCAGCGTGCTGCAGCAGTGGGCGCGCCAGCCAGGCCACAGGCGCCCATCGCGAGCCAGCCCCCTCGTCCCTGTCCCTCGACTAAGTGCCCAGCGGGCGAGCAAGGGGAGCCACGTCGCACGGACCCTAGGCATACGAGGCATGCCCCGGCAGCCACCAGCAGGCAAGGCATGAGCCAAGTGCCCAGTGTGAGGCAGCGGTGGGCGCGCCAGCCAGGCCACGGGTGCCCATCGCGAGCCGGCCCCCTCGTCCCTGCCCCTCGACTGACTGCCCAGCGTGCGAGCAAAGGGTGCCGTGTCGCACGGAACCTGGGCACGAGTGGCACGCCCAGGCAGTCCGCAGCAGGAACGGCATGGGCTGCTCACCCAGCGTGTGGCAGCGGTGGGCGCGCCAGCTTGGCCGCGGGCACCCATCGCGAGACATCCCCTACGTCCCTACCCCTCGACTAAGTGCCCAGTGAGTGAGCCAGGGGGGCCGCGTCGCATGGACCCTGGGCACTGGTGGCACGCCCAGGAAGCCCCCAGCTGGCACGGCATGGGCTGCTTGCCCAGCGTGCAGCAGCGGTGGGTGCGCCAGCTAGGCCGCGGGCGCCCATCGGGAGCCAGCCCCCTCGTCCCTGCCCCTCGACTGACTGCCCAGCATGCGAGCCAGGGGTGCCGTGTCGCACAGACCCTGGGCATGGGTGGCCCGTCCAGGCAGCCCCCAGCTGGCATGGCATGGGCTGCTTGCCAGACTTGCGGCAGAGGTGGGCGCGCCAGCCAGGCCACGGGCGCCCATCGCGAGCCAGCCCCATCATCCCTGCCGCTCGACTGACTGCCCAGCGTGCGAGTCAGGGGTGCCACAGCAGTCACCAGCAGGCACGGTGCCAGCCTTGCTAGGGGCGCCCCATGCGAGCCAGCCGCGAGCACGCTGTGAGGCTCAGCACATGCTGTGGGCGTTGATTTCATGGGCAAGCTGGCCTTGGCCGTGGCCCCTGGCTCTGGTTGACCCTGAGGGCTGCCATGGGGTTGCTTGAGGTGTGCTGGACAGGGCAGCCAGCATGCACCATGGGCCAGGCAGAGGCACAGCTGCCCCAGCCTGCTGGCCGTACTGCCCAATTGCGAAATTGTTTTGAATTAACCATCTTTTCATCATGGAATGGGTCCCGAAATGACTAAAATAATTCGTGTAATTCATGAGGAGTCTGCCTCTGAAGTTTGGGATCATTTCGACTCACGGGCTATTTTTGATGATTTTATCAATTTTTGACTGTAGAAAATTCATTGAAAAAAATTTAGTGCCC
>JAJFZO010000470.1:145000-152500 GCA_021397835.1 Moringa oleifera
TCCCTGTCCCTCGACTAAGTGCCCAGCGGGCGAGCAAGGGGAGCCACGTCGCACGGACCCTGGGCATACGAGGCATGCCCCGGCAGCCCCCAGCAGGCAAGGCATGAGCCAAGTGCCCAGCATGCGGCAGCGGTGGGCGCGCCAGCCAAGCCACAGCCGCCCACCACGAGCCAGCCCCCTCGTCCCTGTCCCTGGACTAAGTGCCCAGCGAGCAAGCCAGGGAAGCCGTGTCGCATGGACCCTGGGCATGGGAGGCATGCCTCAGCAGCCCCCAGCAGGCACGGCATGGGCTAAGTGCCCAGCATGCGGCAGCGGAGGGCGCGCCAGCCAGGCCACGGGTTCCCATCACGAGCGAGCCCCCTCATCCCTGTCCCTCGACTTAGTGCCCAGTGATCGAGCCAGGGGAGCCGTGTCGCATGGACCCTTGGCACGGAAGGCATGCCCTGGCAGCCCCCAGCAGGCACGGCATGGGCCAAATGCCAAGCGTGCAGAAGAGGTAGGCGCGCCAGCCAGGCCACAGGCGCCCATCGCGAGCAAGCCCCCTCGTCCCTGTTCCTCGACAAAGCACCCAGCGAACGAGCCAGGGCAGCCACGTCGCATGGACCTTGGGCACAGGAGGCTTTCCCAGGCAGCCCCCAGCAGGCACTGCATGGGCCTAGTTCCAAGCCTGCGGCAGAGGAGGGCGCGGCAGCCAGGCCACAGGCGCCCATCGCGAGCCAGCCCCCTCGTCCCTGTCCCTCGACTAAGTGCCCAGCGAGTGAGCCAGGGGAGCCGCGTCGCATGGACCCTGGGCACGAGAAGCATGCCCAGGCAGCCCCCAGCAGGCACGGCATGGGCCAAGTGCCCAGCGTGTGGCAGCAGTGGGCGCACCAGCCAGGCCACAGCCGCCCATCGCGAGCAAGCCCCCTCGTCCCTGTCCCTCAACTTAGTGCCCAGCGAGCGAGCCAGGGGAGCCATGTCGCACGGACCCTTAGCACAGGAGGCATGCCCAGGCAGCCCCCAGCAGGCACAGCATTGGCCAAGTTCCCAGTGTGCGGCAGCGGTGGGCGCGCCAGCCAGGCCACTGGCGCCCATCGCGAGCCAGCCCCCTCGTCCCTGTCCCTCGACTTAGTGCCCAGCGAGCAAGCCAGGGGAGCCGCGTTGCATGGACCTTGGGCATAGGAGGCATTCCCAGGCAGCCCCCAGCAGGCACTGCATGGGCCAAGTGCCCAGCCTGCGGAAGAGGAGGGCGCGGCAGCCAGGCCGCAGGCGCCCATCGCGAGCCAGCCCTCTCGTCCCTGTCCCTCGACTAAGTTGCCAGCGAGTGAGCCAGGGCAGCCGTGTCGCATGGACCCTAGGCACGGGAGGCATGCCCCTGCAGCCCCCAGCAGGCACGGCATGGGCCAAGTGCCCAGCGTGCGGCAGCGGTGGGCGCACCAGCCAGGCCACAGGCGCCCATCGCGAGCCAGCCCCCTCGTCCCTATCCCTCGACTAAGTGCCCTGCAAGCGAGCCAGGAGAGCCACGTCGCACGGACCCTGGGCACAGGAGGCATGCCCCGGCAGCCCCAAGCAGGTACGGCATGGGCTAAGTGCCCAGCATGTGATAAAGGTGGGCACCCCAGCCAGGCCACGGGTGCCCATCGCGAGCAAGCCCCCTCGTCCCTGTCCCTCGACTTAGTGCCCAGCGAGCGAGCCAGGGGAGCCGCGTCGCACGGACACTGGGCACAAGAGGCATGCCCAGACAGCCACCAGCAGGTGCAGCATGGGCCAAGTACCCAGCGTGCGGCAGCGGTGGGCGCGTCAGCCCGGCCACATGTGCCCATCGCAAGCCAGCCCCCTCGTCCCTGCCCATCGACTGACTGCCAAGCATGCGAGCAAGGGGTGCCGCATGGCATGGACCCTGGGAATGGGTGGCACGCCAGGCAACCCCCAGCAGGCACGGAATGGGCTGCTCACCCAGCGTGCGGCAGCAATAGGCGCGCCAGCCAGCCCGCGGACGCCCATCGCGAGGCAGCCCCCACGTCCCTGCCCCTCGACTAAGTGGCCTGCGAGCGAGCCAGGGGAGTCATGTCGCATGGACCCTAGGCATGCATGGCATGCCCAGGCAGCCCCCAGTAGGCACGGCATGAGCCAAGTGCCCAGAGTGCAGCAGCAGTGGGCGCGCCAGCCAGGCCACAGGCGCCCGTCACGAGGCAGCCCCCTCGTCCCTGTCCCTCAACTTAGTGCCCAGCGATCGAGCCAGGGGAGCCGCATCACACGGACCCTGGGCACAGGAGGCACGCCCAGGCAGCCCGCAGCAGGCACGGCATGGGCCACGTGCCCAGCGTGCGGCAGCGGTGGGCGCACCAGCCAGGCCACAGGCGCCCATCGCGAGCCAGCCCCCTCGTCCCTATCCCTCGACTAAGTGCCCTGCGAGCCAGCCAGGGGAGCCACATCGCACAGACCCTGGGCACAGGAGGCATGCCCTGGCAGCCCCAAGCAGGTACGGCATGGGCTAAGTGCCCAGCGTGTGATAGAGGTGGGCGCCCATCTTGAGCCAGCCCCCTCGTCTCTGTCCCTCGACTTAGTGCCCAGCGAGCGAGCCAGGGGAGCCGCGTCGCACAGACACTTGGCACAAGAGGCATGCCCAGACAGCTGCCGGCAGGTGCAGCATGGGCCATGTGCCCAGCGTGCGGCATGGGCTAAGTGCCCAGCGTGTGATAGAGGTGGGCTCCCCAGCCAGGCCACGGGCGCCCATCGCGAGCCAGCCCCATCGTCCCTGTCCCTCGACTTTGTGCCCAGTGAGCGAGCCAGGGGAGCCGCGTCGCATGGACACTGGGAACAAGAGGCATGCCCAGACAGCCACCAGCAGGCACGGCATGGGCGAAGTGCCCAGCATGCGGCAGCGGTGGGCGCGCCAGCCAGTCCACAGGCGCCCATCGCAAGCCAGCCCCCACGTTCCTGTCCCTCAACTAAGTGCCCAGCGAGCGAGCCAGGGGAGCTGCGTCGCATGGACCCAGGGCACAGGAGGTATGCCCCGGCAGCCTCCAGCAGGCACGGCATGGGCCAAGTGCCCAGCGTGCGGCAGCAGTGGGCGCTCCAGCCAGGCCACAGGCGCCCATCGCGAGCCAGCCCCCTCGTCCCTGTCCCTCGACTAAGTGCCCAGCGAGTGAGGCAGGGAAGCCACGTCGCATGGACCCTGGGCACGGGAGGCATGAACCTGCAGCCCCCAGCAGGCATGGCATGGGCTAAGTGCCCAGCGTGCGGCAGCGGTGGGCTCGCCAGCCAGGCCACGGGTGCCCATTGCAAGCCAGCCCCCTCGTCCCTGTCCCTCGACTTAGTGCCCAGCGAGCGAGCCAGGGGAGCCGCATCACACGGATCCTGGGTACAGGAGGCATGCCCAGGCAGCCCGCAGCGGGCACGGCATGGGTCAAGTGCCCAGCGTGTGGCAGCGGTGGGCGCACCAGCCAGGCCACAGGCGCCCATCGCGAGCCAGCCCCCTCGTCCCTATCCCTCGACTAAGTTTCCTGCGAGCGAGCCAGGGGAGCCGTGTCGTACGGACCCTGGGCACAGGAGGCATGCCCCTACAGCCCCAAGCAGGCACGGCATGGCCTAAGTGCCCAGCGTGTGATAGAGGTGGGTGCCCCAGCCAGGCCACGGGCGCCCATCGCGAGCCAGCCCCCTCGTCCCTGTCCCTCGACTTAGTGCCCAGCGAGCGATCCAGGGGAGCCGTGTCGCATGGACACTGGGCACAAGAGGCATGCCTAGAAAGCCACCAGCAGGGGCGGCATGGGCCAAGTGCCCAGCGTGCGGCAGCTGTGGGCCAGTCAGCCCGGCCACATGCGCCCATCGCGAGCCAGCCCCCTCGTCCCTGTCCCTCGACTAAGTGCCCAGCGAGTGAGCCAGGGGAGCTGCGTCGCATGGACCCTGGGCACGGAAGGTATGCCCCGGCAGCCCCCAGCAGGCACGGCATGGGTCAAGTGCCCAGCTTGCGGCAGCAGTGGGCGCGCCAGCCAAGCCACCGGCGCCCATCGCAAGCCAGCCCCCTCGTCCCTGCCCTTCGACTGACTGCCAAGCGTGCGAGCAAGGGGTGCCGCGTTGCACAGACCCTGGGAATGGGTGGCACGCCCAGGCAACCCCCAGCAGGCATGGCATGGGCTGCTCACCCAGCGTGCGGCAGCGGTAGGCGTGCCAGCCAGCCCGCGGGCGCCCATCGCGAGGCAGCCCCCACGTCCCTGCCCCTCGATTAAGTGGCCTGCGAGCAAGCCAGGGGAGCCATGTCGCATTGATCCTGGGAATCCAAGGCATGCCCAGTCAGCCCCCAGTAGGCATGGCATGAGCCAAGTGCCCAGCATGCAGCAGCAGTGGGCGCACCAGCCAGGCCACAGGCACCCATCGTGAGCCAGCCCCCTTGTCCCTGTCCCTCGACTAAGTGCCCAGCGGGCTAGCTAGGGGAGCCGCGTCGCATGGACCCTGGGCACGGGAGGCATGTGCCTGCAGCCCCCAGCAGGCACGGCATGGGCCATGTGCCCAGCGTGCGGCAGCAGTTGGCTCACCAGACAGGCGACAGGCGCCCATCGCAAGCCACCCCCCTCGTCCCTATCCCTCGAATAAGTGCCCTGCGAGCGAGCCAAGGGAGCCGTGTTGCACAGACCCTGGGCACAGGAGGCATGCCCCAGCAGCCCTAAGCAGGTACGGCATGGGCTAAGTGCCCAGCATGTGATAGAGGTGGGCGGCCCAGCCAGGCCACGGGCGCCCATCGCGAGCCAGCCCCCTCGTCCCTGTCCCTCGACTTAGTGCCCAGCGAGCGAGCCAGGGGAGCCGCGTCGCATGGACACTGGGCACAAGAGGCATGCCCAGACAGCCACCAGCAGGTGCGGCATGGGCCAAGTGCCCAACGTGTGGGAGCCGTGGGCGCGTCAGCCCGGCCACATGTGCCCTTTGCAAGCCAGCCCCCTCGTCCCTGCCCCTCGACTGACTGCCAAGCATGCGAGCAAGGGGTGCCGCATTGCACGGACCCTGGGAATGGGTGGCACGCCCAGGCAACCCCCAGCAGGCACGGAATGGGCTGCTCACCCAGCGTGCGGCAGCGATGGGCGCGCCAGCCAGCCCGCGGGCGCCCATCGCGAGGCAGCCCCCACGTCCCTGCCCCTCGACTAAGTGGCCTGCGAGCGAGCCAGGGGAGCCATGTCGCATGGACCCTGGGCATGCATGGCATGCCCAGGCAGCCCCCAGTAGGCACGGCATGAGCCAAGTGCCCAGAGTGCGGCAGCAGTGGGCGCGCCAGCCAGGCCACAGGCGCCTGTCGCGAGGCAGCCCCCTCGTCTCTGTCTCTCAACTTAGTGCCCAGCGAGCGAGCCAGGGGAGCCGCATCACATGGACCCTGGGCACAGGAGGCATGCCCAGGCAGCCCGCAGCAGGCACGGCATGGGCCACGTGCCCAGCGTGCGGCAGCGGTGGGCGCACCAGCCAGGCCACAGGCGCCCATCGCGAGCCAGCCTCCTCGTCCCTATCCCTCGACTAAGTGCCCTGCGAACGAGCCAGGGGAGCCGCGTCGCACAGACCCTGGGCACAGGAGGCATGCCCCAGCAGCCCCGAGCTGGTACGGCATGGGCTAAGTGCCCAGCGTGTGATAGAGGTGGGCGGCCCAGCCAGGCCACAGGCGCCCATCGCGAGCCAGCCCCCTCGTCCCTGTCCCTCGACTTAGTGCCCAGCGAGCGAGCCAGGGGAGCCGCGTCGCACAGACACTTGGCACAAGAGGCATGCCCAGACAGCCGCCGGCATGGGCCAAGTGCCCAGCGTGCGGCAGCGGTGGGGGCATCAGCCCAGCCACATGCGCCTATCGCGAGCCAGCACCCTTGTCCCTGTCCCTCGACTTAGTGCCCAGCGAGCGAGCCAAGGGAGCCGTGTCGCACGGACACTGGGCACAAGAGGCATGCCCAGACAGCCCCCAGCAGGCATGGCATGGGCTACTCGCCCAGTGTGCGGCAGCGGTGGGCGCGCTAGCCAGGCTGTGGGCGCCCATCGCGAGCCAGCCCCCACGTCCCTATCCCTCGACATAGTGCCCAGTGTGGGAGCTATGGGGGCCGCGTCGCATGGACCCTGGGCAGCGGTGGCACGCTCAGGCAGCCCCCAGCAGGCACGGCATGGGCTGCTCACCCTGCGTGCGGCAGCGGTGGGCGCGCCAGACAGGCTGCGAGCGCCCATCGCGAGCCAGACCCTCGTCCCTAGCCCTCGATTGACTGCCCAGCATGCGAGCCAGGGGTGCCGTGTCGCACGGACCATGGGCACGGGTGGACCGCCCAGGCAGCCCCCAGCAGGCACAGCATGGGCTGCTCGCCCAGGCCACTGGCGCCTAACGCGAGACAGCCCTCTCGTCCCTGCCCCTCGACAGACTGCCCAGCGTACGAGCAAGGGGTACCGTGTCGCATGGACCCTGGGCACGGGTGGCACACCCAAGCAGCCGCCAGCAGGCACGGCATGGGCTGCTCGCCTAGTGTTCGGAAGCGGTGGGCACGCCAGCCTGGCCGCGGGTGCCCATCGCGAGCCAGCCCCCTCGCCCCAGCCCCTCGACTGACTGCCAAGCATGAGAGCAACGGGTGCCGCATTGCACGGACCCTGGGAATGGGTGGCACGCCCAAGCAACCCCCAGCAGGCATGGAATGGGCTGCTCACCCAGCGTGGGGCAGCGGTGGGCGCGACAGCCAGCCCGCGGGCTCCCATCGCGAGGCAGCCCCCACGTCCCTGCCCCTCGACTAAGTGGCCTGCGAGCGAGCCAGGGGAGCCATGTCGCATGGGCCCTGGGCATGCAAGGCATGCCCAGGCAGCCCCTAGTAGGCACGGCATGAGCCAAGTGCCCAGAGTGCGGCAGCAGTGGGCGCGCCAGCCAGGCCACAGGCGCCCGTCGTGAGGCAGCCCCCTCGTCCCTGTCCCTCAACTTAGTGCCCAGCGAGCGAACCAGGGGAGCCGCATCACACAGACCCTGGGCACAGGAGGCATGCCCAGGCAGCCCGCAGCAGGCACGGCATGGGCCATGTGCCCAGCGTGCGGCAGCGGTGGGCGCACCAGCCAGGCCACAGGCGCCCATCGCAAGCCAGCCCCCTCGTCCCTATCCCTCGACTAAGTGCCCTGCGAGCCAGCCAGGGGGGCCGCGTCTCACGACCCTGGGCACGGGTGGCACGCCTAGACGGCCCCCAGCAGGCATGGGATGGGCTGCTCGATGGTGTGGGTGGCGAAGCTAACGATGATGCTTGCTACATGAGGGCCAAATCGTTAGGAGGATTTCGAGCATGCGGAGTGCTTCGTCGCAGGCCCTCGAGGCTACGGACGCGGGGTTGGATCTCGACGCTCAGGCTTGCCTAGAAGTGGACTTGTTGCGCAGCGTGATCGATGATACGATCGTCGACCGTTAGCAACGAGCGAGCCACACAGCCAGCCTGGGCACGTTATGACACCCCTGCTGCCAAGGCCTCATCGGTGGTCCCTTGCCATTGAAGAATTGTCCCTTGCTATTGAAACAATTTCGCATTTAGCTGCTTGGGT
>JAJFZO010000470.1:157500-167500 GCA_021397835.1 Moringa oleifera
CGGTGGGGGCGCCAGCCAGGCCGCGAGCGCCTATCGCGAGCCAGCCCCCACGTCCTTATCCCTCGACGTAGTGCCCAGCGAGCAAGCCAGGGCAGCCGCATCGCATAGACCCTTGGCACGGGTGGCCCGCCCAGGCAGCCCCCAGGAGGCACGGCATGGGCTGCTCGCGCAGCGTGCGGCAGCGGTGGGTTCGCCAACCAGGCCGCGAGCGCCCATCGCAAGCCAGCCCCCACGTCCATGTCCCTCGACGTAGTGCCCAGCGAGCGAGCCAAGGGGGCCGCGTCGCACGGACCCTGAGCACGGGTGGCACACCCAGGCAGCCCCTAGCAGGCACAGCATTCCTGTCCCTCGACGTAGTGCCCAGTGAGCGAGCCAGGGGGGCCGCATTGCACGGACCCTAGGCACGGGAGGCAAGCCCAGGCAGCACCCAACAGGCACGGTATGGGCTGCTCACCCAGCGTAAGGTAGCGATGGGCGCGCCAGCCTAGCCGCGGGCGCCCATCACGAGCCAGCCCCCTCGTCCATGCCCCTCGACTGACTGCCCAGTGTTCGAGCCAGGGGTGCCGTGTCGCCCGGACCTTGGGCACTGGTGTCCCGCCCAGGCAGCCCCCAATAGGCACGGCATGGGCTGCTCGCCCAGCGTGCGACAGCTGTGGGCGCGCCAGCTAGGCTGCGGGCGCCCATCGCGAGCCAGCCCACTCGTCTTTGCCCCTCGACTGACTGTCGAGCATGCGAGCAAGGGGTGCCACGTCACACGGACCATGGGCACGGGTGGCACACCCTGGCAGCCCTTAGCAGGCATGGCATTGGCTGCTCGCCTAGTGTGCTGCAGCGGTGGGCGCGCCAGCAAGGCTGCAAGCGCACATTGCGAGCCAACCCACTCGTCCCTGCACCTCGACTGATTGCCCAGAGTGCGAGCCAGGGGTGCCGCGTCGCACAGACCCTAGGCACGGGTGGCTCGCCCTGGCAACCCCCAGCAGGCACGGCATGGGCTGCTCGCCCAGCGTGCGGCAGCGGTGGGCGCGCCAGCCAAGCCGTGGGTGCCCATCGAGAGCCAGCCCCCACGTCCCTGTCCCTCGACGTAGTGCCTAGCGAGCGAACCAGGGCGGCCGTGTCGTACGGATCTAGGGCACGGGTGGCACGCCCAGGCAGCCCTCAGTAGGCACGGCATGGGCTGCTTGCCCAGCGTGCTGCAGCGGTGGGCACGCCAACCAGGCCACGGGCTCCCATCCCGAGCGAGCCCCTTCGTCCCTGCCGCTCGACTGACTGCCAAGCATGCGAGGCAGGGGTACCACAGCAGTAGCCAGCAGGCACGGCACCAGCCTTGCCAGGGGTGCCCCACACGAGCCAGCTGCGAGCACTCTGTGAGGCTCAGCACATGCTGTGGGCGTTGATTTCATGGGCAAGCTGGCCTTGGCCATGGCCCCTGGCTCTGGAGGGCCCTGAGGGCTGCCATGGGGTGGCTGGAGGTGCACTGGACAGGGCAGCCAGCATGCACCATGGGCCAGGCAGAGGCACAGCTGCCCCAGCCTGCTGGCCGCATTGCCCAGTTGTGAAATTGTTGTGAATTGACCGTCTTTTCATCATGGAATTGGTCTCAAAATACTCAAATAATTCATGTAATTCATGAGGAGTCTGCCCTTGAAGTTTGGGATCATTTCAACTCATGGCCTATTTTTGATGATTTTTACAATTTTTGGCTGTAGAAAATTCATTAATAAAAATTTGGTGCCTAAAAAAATCTGAAATTTTTTCTGGTGGTAGATGTGATTATTCTCCATTTACATAAAAAATTTCAGCTCAAAATTCCAAGTAAATAATTTTTTAGACCCTTTATGACCGCTCAGACATATTGAAGTTTCCTCTTGCCGGGAGTGAAATTTCATTTAAGACTCTTTAGGGGGGAGGTGGTCACCTAGCTTGCTGGGTGCCAACAGGCCATGCGTGCCTCCCCCCTTGCCCATCCCACGTGGGCAGGTGCTGGGCTTGGGCAGCCCAGCATGCATGGCATAGGCAGGGCGGCTTACTGCCTGGCACATCCAGCCGGTGGTGCTTGGCTGTGGCGACCACCACCACCACCGGCTGTCAGGCGGCCAACTACGTCGGCCGAAGAATGTGGGACGCCCGATCAGTAGCCAACGGAGTGGGGAAAACGTGGGAAACAAAATCTGCTAAATTTTGGGCAACAAAATGAGAAAAATCGTGGGATAATGAGCTGGGATGTGGCTACACAAGCTCGAAGGTGTGGGCGGCGAAGCTAACGATGATGCATGCTACGCGAGGGCCAAATCGTTGGGGGGATTTCGAGCATACGGAGTGCTTCGTCACAGGCCCTCGAGGCGATGGACGCGGGGCTGGATCTCGACGTCCAGGCTTGCCTAAGCAGACTCGTTGCGCAGCCCGATCGACAACACGATCGTCAGCCGTTAGCAATGAGCGAGCCACACGGCTAGCCTGGGCACCCTTGCTGCCAAGGCCTCATCAGTGGGAAAAACGTGGGCAACGAAGCGAGAATAATCGTGGGATAATTAGCTAGGATGTGGCTAGACAAGCTCGATGGTGTGGGCGGCGAAGCTAACGATGATGCATGCTACGTGAGGGCCAAATCATTGGGGGATTTTGAGCATGCGGAGTGCTTCGTCGCAGGCCCTCGAAGTGGCAGACGTAGGGTTAGATCCTGACGCTTAGGCTTGCCTAGGCGAACTCATTGCGCAGCGCGATCGGTGACACAATAGTAGGCCGTTAGCAACAAGCGAGCCACACGGCCAGCCTCGACAAGGCATGACATCCCTGCTGCCAAGGCCTCATCGGTGGGAAAAACGTGGGCAACTAAATGAAAGAAATTGTGGGATAATAAGCATGCGGTGTGCTTCGTCGTAGGCCCTCGAGGCGACGGACGGGGGGCTGGATCCCGAGGCCTAGGTTTGCCTAAGGGGATTCGTTGCACAGCGCGATGGACGACACGATCGCCGGCCGTTAGCAATGAGCGAGCCACATGGCCAGCCTGGGCACCCCTGCTGCCAAAGCCTCATCGATGGGAAAAATGTGGGCAACGAAGCGAGAATAATCGTGGGATAATGAGATGGGATGTGGCTAGACAAGCTCGATGGTGTGGGCGACGAAGCTAACGATGATGCATGCTACGTGAGGGACAAATCGTTGGGGGGATTTTGAGCATGGGGAGTGCATCATCATAGGCCCTCGAGGCAGCAGACGTGGGGTTGGATCTCGACGCTCACGCTTGACTAGGCGGACTCGTTGCGCAGCGCGATCGACGACACAATCGTCGACCGTTAGCAACGAGCGAGCCACATGGCCAGCCTAGGCACCCCTTCTGCCAAGGCCTCATCGGTGGGAAAAACGTGGGAAACAAAGCGAGAATAATCGTGGGATAATGGGCTGGGATGTGGCTAGACAAGCTCGATGGTGTGGGCGACGAAGCTAACAATGATGCCTGATACGTGAGTGCCAAATCGTTGGGGGAAGTTCGAGCATGCGGAGTGTTTCGTCGCAGGCCCTCGAGGCGACGGACGTGGGGTTAGATCCCGACGCTCAGTCTTGCCTAGGTGGACTCATTGCGCAGCGTGATCGGCGACACGATAGTCGGCCGTTAGCAACGAGCGAGCCACACGGCCAGCCTGGGCAAGGCGTGACACCCTTACTGCCAAGGCCTCATCGGTGGAAAAAACGTGGGCAACGGAACGAAAGAAATTGTGAGATAATGAGCTGGGATATTGCTCGACAAGCTCGATGGTGTGGGCGACGAAGCTAACGATGATGCATGCTACGTGAGGGCCAAATCGTTGGGGAGATTTCGAGCATGGAAAGTGCTTCGTCGCAGGCTCTCGAGGTGGCAGACGTGGGGATGGATCTCAACGATCACGCTTGCCTAGGTGAACTCGTTACGCGGTGCAATCGTCAACACGATCGTCGACCGTTAGCAACAAGCGAGCCACACGGCCAGCCTGGGCACCCTTGCTGCCAAGGCCTCATCAGTGGAAAAAATGTGGCAACGAAGTGAGAATAATCGTGGGATAATGAGCTAGGATGTGGCTAGACAAGCTCGATGGTGTGGGCGGCAAAGCTAACGATGATGCATGCTACGTGAGGGCCAAATCGTTGGGGGGATTTCGAGCATGCGGAGTGCTTCCTCGCAGGCCCTCGAGGCGGCAGACGTGGGGTTGGATCTCGACGCTCAAGCTTGCCTGGGCGGACTCATTGCGCATCGCGATCGATGACTCGATCGTCGGCTGTCAGCAACGAGCGAGCCACACGGCTAGCCTGGGCAAGGTGTGACACCCCTGCTGCCAAAGCTTCATCGGTGGGAAAAAATGGGCAACGAAACGAGAGAAATTGTGGGATAATAAGCTGGGATGTGGCTAGAAAAACTCGATGGTGTGGGCAGCGAAGCTAACGATGATGCATGCTACGTGAGGGCCAAATCGTTGGGGGGATTTCGAGCATGCGGAGTGCTTCATCGCAGGCCCTCGAGGCCGCAGACGTGGGGTTGGATCTCGACGCTCAAGCTTACCTAGGCAGACTCGTTGCGCAGCACGATCGATGACACGATCGTCGACCGTTAGCAACGAGCGAGCCACACGGCCAGCCTGGGCACCCCTGCTGCCAAGGCCTCATCAGTGGGAAAAACGTGGGTAAAGAAGCGAGAATAATCATGGGATAATGAGCTGGGATGTGGCTAGACAAGCTCGATGGTGTGGGCAGCGAAGCTAACGATGATGCATGCTACGTGAGGGCCAAATCGTTGGGGGGATTTCGAGCATGCGGAGTGCTTCGTCGCAGGCCCTCGAGGCCGCAGACGTGGGGTTGGATCTCGACGCTCAAGCTTACCTAGGCAGAGTCGTTGCGCAGCACGATCGATGACACGATCGTCGACCGTTAGCAACGAGCGAGCCACACGGCCAGCCTGGGCACCCCTGCTGCCAAGGCCTCATCGGTGGGAAAAACGTGGGTAAAGAAGCGAGAATAATCATGGGATAATGAGCTGGGATGTGGCTAGACAAGCTCGATGGTGTAGGCGGTGAAGCTAACGATGATGCATGCTACGCGAGGGCCAAATCGTTGGGGGGATTTCGAGCATGCGGAGTGCTTCGTCGCAAGCCCTCGAGGTGGCAGACATGTGGTTGGATCTTGACTCTCAGGCTTGCCTAGGCGAACTCGTTGTGCAGCACAATCGACGACACAATCGTCGACTGTTAGCAACGAGTGACCCACACGGCCAGCCTAGGCACCCTTGCTGCCAAGGCCTCATCGGTGGGAAAAACGTGGGCAACGAAGCGAGAATAATTGTGGGATAATGAGCTGGGATGTGGCTAGACAAGCTCGATGGTGTGGGCGGCGAAGGTAACGATGATGCATGCTACATGAGGGCCAAATTGTCGGGGGGATTTCGAGCATGCGGAGTGCTTTGTCGCAGGCCCTCGAGGCGGCGGACGCGTGGTTGGATCTTGACGCTCAGGCTTGCCTAGAAGCGGACTTGTTGTGCAGCGCGATCGACGACACGATCGTTGGCCGTTAGAAATGAGCGAGCTACACGGCCAGCCTGGGCACGTTGTGACACCCCAATGAGTAGGAGGGCGCGGTGGTCGCTGCAAAACCCGGGGCGCGAGCCTGGACGAAGTGGCCATCGGTACAAATCTTGGTGGCAGTAGCAAATATTTAAATGAGAACTTTGAAGGCCAAATAAAGGATAGGTTCCATGTGAACGGCACTTACACATGGGTTAGTCGATCCTAAGAGACGGGGGAAGCCTGTCGAATAGCGCCTCGGCGCGAGCTTCATAAGGGGATCCGGTTAAAATTCCGAAACGGGGACGTAGTAGCTGACGATAACGTTAGGGAGTCCGAAGATGTCGACGGGGGCCCCGAATAGAGTTATCTTTTTTGTTTAATAGCTTGCCCACCCTGGAAACGGCTCAGCCGGAGGTAGGGTGTAGCGGTTGGAAGAGCACCGCATGTCTCGTGGTGTCCGGTGCGCCCCTGGCGGCCCTTGAAAATCTGGAGGACCGAGTGCAACGAAGCGTTCATAGCGACGTTGCTTTTTGATCCTTCGATGTTAGCTCTTCCTATCATTGTGAAACAGAATTCGCCAAGTGTTGGATTGTTCACCCACCAATAGGGAACGTGAGCTGGGTTTAGACCATCGTGAGACAGGTTAGTTTTACCCTATTGATGCCCGCATCGCGATAGTAATTCAACCTAGTACGAGAGGAACCATTGATTCGTACAATTGGTCATCGCGCTTGGTTAAAAAGCCAGTGGCGCGAAGCTACCGTGCGCTGGATTATGACTGAACGCCTCTAAGTCAGAATCCGGATTAGAAGCGATGCATGCGCCCGTCGCCCAATTGCTGACCTACAGTAAGGGCCTCCAGACCCCAAAAGGCACGTGTCGTTGGCCAAGCTCGCGTGGTGGAGGAGCCTCATGGGCTGCCTTGAAGTGTGATTCCCACCGAGCGACGGGTAGAATCATTTGCAAACGACTTAAATACGCGACGGGGTATTGTAAGTGGCAGACTGGCCTTGCTGCCACGATCCACTGAGATTCAGCCCTTTGTCGCTTCGATTCGTCCCTCCCCCCCCTCCTGAACCCCCACAACAATTGTCCCTCTCTTTTCGAAAATTGATGCCACGAGGTTAGAAACGGTCCCTCAAGATAATGGCCTGGAAAAAGAAGCAAGTCCTTTGGCCTGGTAGAGAATGAGAAACACAAGAGAAAAACACTTGGAAACATATCGGAAAGCATTGGAGAACTAAGTGTTACTGCAATAAAAAAAACATATATCTAACAAAAACTTGTCCCTCGATGCTGTCCCTCAGTAAAGCACTACCCAGTGAGCGAGCCAGGGGAGCCGCATCACATGGACCCTGGGCACGGGAGACATGCCTAGGCAGCCCCCAGAAGGCACGGCATGGGCCAAGTGCCCAGCGTGTGGCAGCGGTGGGCGCTAGCCGGGCCACAGGCACCAATCACAAGCCAGCCTCCTCGTCCTTGTCCCTCGACTTAGTGCCTAGCGAGCGAGCCAAGGGAGCTGCATCGCACGGACCCTGGGCACGGGAGGCATACCTAGGCAGCCCCCAACAGGCACGGCATGGGCCAAGTGCCCAACGTGTGGCAGCGGTGGGCACGCTAGCCAGGCCACAGGCGCCCATCGCGAGCCAGCACCCACGTCCCTATCCCCCGACTAAGTGCCCAGCAAGCGAGCAAGGGGAGCCGCGTCACACGGACCCTGGGCATGGGAGGCATGCCCCAATAGCCCCCAGCAGGCACGGCATGGGCCAAGTGCCCAGCGTGCTGTAGGGGTGGGCGCGCCAGCCAGCCCCCTCATCCTTGTCCCTCGACTTAGTGCCCAGCGAGCGAGCCAGGGGAGCCGCGTCGCACGAACCCTGGGCACGGGAGGCATGCCCCAGTAGCCCTTAGTAGGCATGGTATGGGCCAAGTGCCCAGCGTGCGGCAGCGATGGCGCTCCAGCAAGGCTACAGGCGCCCATCATGAGCCAGCCCCCTCATCCTAGTTCCTCGACTTAGGGCCCAGCGAGCGAGCCTGGGGAGCCGGGTCGCATGGACCCTGGGCACAGGAGGCATGCCCAGGCAGCCCCCAGCAGGCACGGCATGGGCCAAGTGCCCAGCATGCGGCCGAGGATGTGCGCCAGCCAGGCCAGAGGCGCCAATCGCGAGCTAGCCCCCTCGTCCCTATCCCTCAACTAAGTGCCCAGCGAGCGAGCCAGGGAAGCCGCGTCGCATGGACCCTGGGCACGGGAGGTATGATAAGGCAGGCTCCAGTAGGCACGGCATAGGCCAAGTGCCCAGTGTGCGACAGCAGTGGGCGCGCCAGCCAGGCCACAGGCGCCCATCGCAAGCCAGCCCCCTCGTCCGTGTACCTCAACTAAGTGCCCAGCGAACGAGCCAGGGGAGCCGCGTCGCACAGAAACTGGGCATGGGAGGCATGCCCAGGTAGCCCCTAGCAGGCATGGCATAGGCCAAGTGCCCAGCGCGTGGTAGCAGTGGGCACGCTAGCGAGGCCACGGGTGCCCATCACGAGCCAGCCCCCTCGTCCCAGTCCCTCGACTTAGGGCCCAGCGAGCGAGCCAGGGGAGCCGCGTCGCATGGACTCTGGGCACCGAAGGCATGCCCACGCAGCCGCCAGCAGGTACGGCATGGGCCAAGTGCCTAACTTGCGGCAGAGGAGGGCGTGCCAGCCAGGCCACAGGCGCCAATCGCGAGCTAGCCTCCTCGTCCCTGTCCCTCGACTAAGTGCCCAGCCAGTGAGCCAGAGGAGCCGTGTCGCATGGACCTTGGGCACGGAAGGCATGCCCAGGTAGCCCCCAACAGGCATAGCATGGGCCAAGTGCCCAGTGTGAGGTAAAGGTGGGCGCGCCAGCCAGGCCACGGGCGCCCATCGCGAGCCAGCCCCCTCATCCCTGTCCCTCGACTTAGTGCCCAGCGAGCGAGCCAGGGAGCTGAGTCGCACGGTCCCTGGGCACAAGAGGCATACCCAGGCAGCCCCCAGCAGGCCAAGTGCCCAGCGTGGGGCAGCGGTGGGTGCCCCAGCCAGGCCACGGGCGCCCATCGCGACCCATCCCCCTCGTCCCTGTCCCTCGACCTAGTGCCCATAGAGCGAGCCAAGGGAGCTGCGTCGCATGGACTCTGCGCATGGGAGTTATGCCCCAGCAGCCCCCCAGCTTGCCCGGCATGGGCCAAGTGCCTAGTGTGCGGCAGTGGTGGGTGTGCTAGCCAGGCCACGGGCCCCCATCGCAACCCAGCCCTCTCGTCCCTGTCCCTCGAGTTGGTGCCCAACGACCGAGCCAGAGGAACCGCGTCCGATAGACCCTGGGCATGGGAGGCATGCCTAGGCAGCCCCCAGCAGGCACGATATGGGCCAAGTGCCCTACGTGCGGCAAAGGAGGGCGCGCCAGCCAGGCCACAGGCGCCCATCGCGAGCCATCCCCCTTGTCCCTATCCCTCGACTAAGTGCCCAGTGAGCAAGCCAGGGGGGCCGTGTCGCTTGGACCCTTGGCACGGGTGGCACCCTCAGGTAGCCCCCAACAAGGACGGCATGAGTTGCCCACCTAGCGTGCGGCAGAGGTGGGCGCGCCAGCCAGGCCGCGAGCGCCCATCGCAAGCCAGCCCCCACGTCCCTGTCCCTCGACGTAGCGCCCACCGAGTGAGCTAGGGGGGCCACGTCACACGGATCCTGGGCACGGCATGGGCTGCTCGCCCAACGTGCTACGGCCGTGGGCGCGCCAGCCAAGCCATTGGCGCCCATCGCGAGCCAGCCCCCTCGTCCCAGCCGCTCGACTGACTGCCCAGTGTTCGAGCCAGGGGTGCCACGTTGCATGGGCCCTAGGCATAGGTGGCACCCCCAGGCAGCCCCCAGAAGGCATAGCATGGGCAGCTCGCCCAGCGTGCGGCAGAGGTAGGCGCGCCAGCCAGGCCGCGGGCGCCCATCGCGAGCCATCCCCTCGTCCCTATCCCTCGAAGTAGTGCCCAGCGTGCAAGCCAGGAGGGCTGCATCACATGCACCCTGGGCACGGGAGGCATGCCCTAGTAGCTCCCCAGCAGGCACGGCATGGGCTGCTCGCCCAGCGTGCGACAGCGGTCGGCACACCAACCAGGCCGTGGGCGCTAATCGAGAGCCAGCCCCCTCGTCCCTGCCCCACGACTGACTGCCCAGCGTGCGAGCCAGGGGAGCCACAGCAGTCACCAGCAGGCACGGCGCCAGCCTTGCTAGGGGCGCCCCACACGAGCTAGCCGCGAGCACGCTGTGAGGCTCAGCACATGCTGTGGGCGTTGATTTCATGGGCAAGCTGGCCTTGGCCGTGGCCCCTGGCTCTGGTGGACCCTGAGGGCTGCCATGGGGTGGCTGGAGGTGCACTGGACAGGGCTGCCAGCAAGCACCATGGGCCAAGCAGAGGCACAGCTGCCCCAGCCTGCTGGCCGCAATGCCCAGTTGTAAAATTGTTGTGAATTGACCATCTTTTCATC
>JAJFZO010000470.1:177500-182500 GCA_021397835.1 Moringa oleifera
AAAGCCGAAGTGTAAAGCATGATAAGTGCCCAATTTGCATCAATAAAGAATGATGGCCACCAAAAAACAGAGCCATGAGACAATTTCGTTTAGCTTAGAGCCATAATTTTAGAAAGAACAGTGTTCTTTACTTGTCAAAAAGAAAATGGAGCATTGGTAACACTTAGAATAGTACATCCTCCCATTTTGTTTATGGACAGAAAAACTAGTTGAACCGTGAAATACACCCTTCAAGCTATGATTTAGAGCAATTTATTCAAGGACACAGGAACTTTTAATGTTTTGCAGTGATAAGTTGATGGCTAAACTGCATATTCAATTTTTTTTTCTTGTTCTTATCAGGCTGGTTGGATCTAATTGGAATAACTGGATTTCTTGTCCTATGTTTCTCAACCACAAAAA
Source organism: Moringa oleifera (assembly GCA_021397835.1). Lineage (NCBI taxonomy): Eukaryota > Viridiplantae > Streptophyta > Magnoliopsida > Brassicales > Moringaceae > Moringa > Moringa oleifera. The sequence continues at coordinate 177,903 of JAJFZO010000470.1, forward strand.
TCATTTGTGCATCTTGTCTTCATGTTGTTATTGTCATAGTATAGAATGTTTACACAGCATCTTTGATTCGAATTTTGATTCGGAATTGAATTTACTTGATCCAGGGGCGTCACTGCACAGATAGGGCAAATACTGGGAGGCTATTACATACCACTCAATGGTTTTACAGATCTCTGAGTGAGAAGGAAAAGACTCTGATAACACAGAAGCATATGGAGCTGACCGTAGACCTTTTAATGATAGTTCCAATAGAACTGTCATTAAAAGGTCCCCCCTTTAATGACAGTTCCAATAAAACTGTCATTAAAAGGTCCCCCTTTAATGACAGTTCTATTAGAACTGTCATTAAAAAGGCTCTCCTTTAATGACAGTTCCATTGGAACTGTCATTAAAGGTAATGCTTTTAATGACAGTTCAATAACTGCCATTAAAACTTCTCCCCTTTAATGACATGAACAAAGATGACATTTTTACAACTGTCATTAAAAGCCATTTTTAACTGTCATTAAAGCTTTTATTTGTTGTAGTGCGTATTTCATAGTCAGAGGTGAAATTCTTGGATTTATGAAAGACGAACAACTGCGAAAGCATTTGCCAAGGATGTTTTCATTAATCAAGAACAAAAGTTAGGGGCTCAAAGACGATCAGATACCGTCCTAGTCTCAACCATAAACGATGCCGACCAGGGATCAGCGGATGTTGCTTTTAGGACTCCACTGGCACCTTATGAGAAATCAAAGTCTTTGGTTCCGGGGGGAGTATGGTCGTAAGGCTGAAACTTAAAGGAATTGATGGAAGGGCACCACCAGGAGTGGAGCCTACGGCTTAATTTGACTCAACACGGGGAAACTTACCAGGTCCAATCATAGTAAGGATTGACAGACTGAGAGCTCTTTCTTGATTTTATGGGTGGTGGTGCATGGCCGTTCTTAGTTGGTGGAGCGATTTGTCTGGTTAATTTCGTTAACGAACGAGATCTCAGCCTGCTAACTAGCTACGTGGAGGTGACCCTCCACGGCCGGCTTCTTAGAGGGACTATGGCCGCTTAGGCCAAGGTAGTTTGAGGCAATAACAAGTTTGTGATGCCCTTAGATGTTCTGAGCAGCACGCGCGCTACACTGATGTATTCAACGAGTTTATAGCCTTGGCCGACAGGCTCGGGTAATCTTTGAAATTTCATCATGATTGGGATAGATCATTGCAATTGTTGGTCTTCAACGAGGAATTCCTAGTAAGCGCGAGTCATCAGCTCGCGTTGACTACGTCCCTGAACTTTGTACACACCGCCCGTCGCTCCTACCGATTGAAAGGTTTGGTGAAGTGTTTGGATCGCGGCGACATGGGCCGTTCGCCGCTCGCGACGTCACAAGAAGTCCACTGAACCTTATCATTTAGAGGAAGGATAAGTCGTAACAAGGATTCCGCAGGTGAACCTGCGGAAGGATCATTGTCAAAAACTCACTCAGCGAAATGACCTTGTCCCTGTCCCTCGACGTAGTGCCCAGCGAGCGAGCCAGGGGGGCTGTGTCACACAGATCCTGGGCACGGGTGGCACGCCTAGGCAGCCCCCAGCAGGCACGGCATGGGTTACTCGTCCAGCGTGCGACAGCGGTGGGCACGCTAGCCAGGCTACGGGCGCCAGTCGCGAGCCAGCCCCCCCGTCCCTGCCCCTTGACTGACTACCTAGTGTGCGAGCTAGGGGTGCCGCATCGTACAGGCCCTGGGCACGGGTGGCACGCCCAGACAACCCCCAGTAGGCACGGCATGGGCTGCTAGCCCAGCGTGCAGCAGCGGTGGGCGCGCCAACCAGGCCACGGGCACCCATATCGAGCCAACCCCCTCATCCCTGCCCCTCGACTGACTGCCCAGCATGTGAGCCAGGGGTGCCACAGCAGTCGCCAGCAGTCACGGCGCTAGCCTTGCCAGGGGCGCCCCACGCGAGCCGGCCATGAGCACGCTGTGAGGCTCAGCACATGCTGTGGGTGTTGATTTCATGGGCAAGCTGGCCTTGGCCGTGGCCCCTGGCTCTGGTGGACCCTGAGGGCTGCCATGGGGATGCTGGAGGTGCGCTGGACAGGGCAGCCAGCATGCTCCATGGGCCAGGCAGATGCACAGCTGCCCCAGCTTGCTAGCCGCAATGCCCTGTTACGAAATTGTTGTAAATTGATCATCTTTTCATCATGGAATTGGTCCTGAAATGACTCAAATAATTCGTGTAATTCATGAGGAGTCTGCCCCTGAAGTTTGGGATTATTTCGACTCACGGGCTATTTTTGATGATTTTTTCAATTTTCTGCCATAAAAAATTCATTAAAAAAAATTTAGTGCTCAGAAAATTCTGAAATTTTTTTTGGTGGTAGATATGAATATTCTCCATTTATATACTAAATTTCAGCTCAAAAATCCAAGTAAATAATTTTTTAGACCTATTATGACGGCTTAGACATATTAATGTTTCCTCCTGTCGGGAGTGAAATTTCATTTAAGACTCTTTAGGGGGGAGGTGGTCACCTAGGTTGCTGGGTGCCAACAGGCCATGCGTGCCTCCCCCCCTGTGCATCCCACATGGGCAGGCGCTGGGCTTGGGCAACCCAGCGCGCATGCAATGGACAGGGCGGCATGCTGCCGTGCCCATCCAACCGGTGGTGCGTGGCTGTGGCGGCCGATCAGTAGCCAATGGAGTGGGGAAAACGTGGGAAATGAAATCCGCTAAATTGTGGGCAACGAAATGAGAAAAATCATGGGATAATGAGCTGGGATGTGGCTACACAAGCTCGACAGTGTGGGCGGCAAAGCTAACGATGATGCATGCTACGTGAGGGCCAAATCGCAGGGGGGATTTCGAGCATGCGGAGTGCTTCGTAGCAGGCCCTCGAGGCGACGGACGTAGGGTTGGATCCTGGCGCTCAGGCTTGCCTTAGCAGACTCATTGCGCAGCGTGATCGATGACACGATCGTCGGCCGTTAGCAACGAGCGAGCCACACGGCCAGTCTGGGCAGGGCGTGACACCCCTGCTGCCAAGGCCTCATTGGTGGGAAAAATGTGGGCAACGAAATGAGAGAAACTGTGGGATAATGAGCTGGGATGTGGCTAGACAAACTCGACGGTGTGGGCGGCGAAGCTAATGATGACGCATGCTACGCGAGGCCTAAATCGCTGGGGGGATTTCGTGCATGCGGAGTGCTTCATCGTAGGCCCTCGAGGCGGCGGATGCGAGGCTGGATCCCGACGCCAAGGCCTGCCTAGACGGACTCGTTGCGCAGCTCGATCGATGACACTATCATCGACTATTAGCAATGAGCATGCCACACGGTCAGCCTGGGCAAGGCGTGACACCCCTGCTGCTAAGGCCTCATCGGTGGGAAAATTGTGAGCAATGAAATAAGAAAAATCGTGAGATAATGAGCTGGGATGTGGCTAGACAAGCTCGATGGTGTGGGTGGCAAAGCTAACGATGATGCAAGCTATGCGAAGGCAAAATCGCTGGGGGGATTTTGAGCATGCGGAGTGCTTCGTCGCAGGCCCTCGAGGCAGCAGATGCGGGGTTGGAACCCGATGCCCAGGCTTGCCTAGGCAGACTAGTTGTGCAGTGTGATCAACGGCAAGATTGTCGACCGTTAGCAATTAGCGAGCCACACGGCCAGCCTGGGCAAGGCGTGACACCCCTGCTGCCAAGGCCTCATTGGTGGGAAAAACATGGGCAACAAAATGAGAAAAATCGTGGGATAATGAGCTGGGTTGTGGCTACACAAGCTCGATGGTGTGGGCGGCGAAGCTAACGATGATGCATGCTACGAGAGGGCCAAATCATTGGGGGGACTTTCGAGCATGCGGAGTGCTTCATCGTAGGCCCTCGAGGCGGTGGATGCGAGGCTGGATCCCGACGCCCAGGCTTGCCTAGACGGACTCGTTGCGCAGCTCGATCGATGACACTATCATCGACTGTTAGCAATGAGCATGCCACACGGCCAGCCTGGGCAAGGCGTGACACCCCTGCTACCAAGGCCTCATCGGTGGGAAAAATGTGGAAACGAAATGAGAAAAATCATGGGATAATGAGCTGGGATGTGGCTACACAAGCTTAACGGTGTGGGTGGCGAAGCTAACGATAATGCATGCTACGCGAGGGCCAAATCGTTGGGGGGAATTTTGAGCATACGGAGTGCTTCATCGCAGGCCCTCGAGGCAGTGGATGTGGGGTTGGATCCCGACGCTCAGGCTTGCCTAGGCGGACTCGTTGCGCAGCGCGATCGACGAAACGATCGTCGGCCATTAGCAACGAACGAGCCACACGACCAGCCTGGGCACCCCTGCTGCCAAGGCCTCATCGGTGGGAAAAACGTGGGCAATGAAGCGAGAATAATCGTGGGATAATGAGCTGGGATGTGGCTAGACAAGCTCGATGGTGTGGGCAGCGAAGCTAATGATGATGCATGCTACCTGAGGCCCAAATCGTTGGGGGGATTTGAAGCATGCGGAGTGCTTCGTCGTAGGCCCTCGAGGAGCCGGACGCGGGGTTGGATCTTGACGCTCAGGCTTGGTTAGAAGCGAACTTGTTGCGCAGCGCGATCGACGACAGGATCGTCGGCCGTTAGCA
>JAJFZO010000470.1:187500-202500 GCA_021397835.1 Moringa oleifera
AGCAAGCCAGGGGGCCGCGTCGCATGGACCCTGGGCACCTGTGGCACGCCCAGGCAGCCCCCAGCAGGCACGGCATGGGCTGCTCGCCCAACGTGCGGTAGCGATCGGCGCGCCAACCAGGCCGCGGGCGCCCATCGCGAGCCAGCCACCTCGTCCCTGCCCCTTGACTGACTGCCCAGTGTGCGAGCCAGGGGTGCCGCGTCGCACAGACCCTGAGTACGGGTAGCACGCCCAGGCAGCCCCTAGCAGGCACGGCATGGGCTGCTCGCCCAGCGTGCGGCAGTGGTGGGCGCGCCAGCCAGGCCGCGGGCGCCCATGGCGAGCCAGCCCCCACGTCCCTGTCCCTCGACGTAGTGCCCAGTGAGCGAGCCAGGGGGGCCACGTCGCACAGACCCTTGGCACGGGAGGCATACCCAGGCAGCCCTCAGCAACCACGGGATGGGCCAAGTGCCCAGCGTGCGGTAGAGGAGGGAGCGCCAGCCAGGCCACAGGCGCCCATCGCAAGCCAGCCCCCACGTCCCTGTCCCTCGACTAAGTGCCCAGCGGGCAAGCTAGGGGGGCCGCGTCGCACGGACCCTGGGCATGGGTGGCACGCCCAGGCAGCCCCCAGTAGGCACGGGATGGCCTCCTCGCCCAGCATGCGGCAGCGGTGCGCGTGCCAGCCAGGCCAGCCCCTACGTCCTTGTCCCTCGACGTAGTGCCCAGCGAACAAGCCAGGGGGGCCGCGTCGCACGGACCCTGGGCACGGGTGGCACACCCAGGATGCACCAGGCAGGCCGCAGGCGCCCATCGCGAGCCAGCCCCCACGTCCCTGTCCCTCGACTAAGTGCCCAGTAAGCGAGCCAGGGGGGCAGCGTCGCACGGACCCTGGGCACGGGTGGCATGCCCAGGCAGCCCCCAGCAGGCACAGCATGGGCTGCTCGCATAGCGTGCGGCAGTGGTGGGTGCGACAGCCAGGCCGCGGGCGCCCATCGCGAGCCAGCCCCCGAGTCCCTGCCCCTCGACTGACTGCCCAGTGTGTGAGCCTGGGGTGCCGCGTTGCACGCACCCTGGGCATGGGTGGCACGCCCAGGCAGCCCCCAGCAGGCACGGTATGGGCCAAGTGCCCAGCGTGTGGTAAAGGTGGGTGCGCCAGTTAGGCCGCGGGCACCCATCGCGAGCCAGCCCCTTCGTCCCTGTCGCTCGACTTAGTGCCCAGTGAGCGAGCCAGGGGAGCTGCGTCGCACGGACCTTGGGCATGGGAGGCATGCCCCGGCAGCCCCCAGCAGGCATGGCATGGGCCAAGTGCCTAGTGTGCTGAAGCATTGGGCGCACGAGCCAGGCCACGGGCTCCCATCGCGAACCAGCCCCCACATCCCTATACCTCGACTAAGAGCCCGGCAAGCGAGCCAGGGGGGCCGCGTTGCATGGACCCTTCGCACGGGTGGCACGCCCAAGAAGCCCTCAGCAGGCACGGCATGGGCTGCTTGCCCAGCGCGCGGCAGCGGTGGGCGCGCCAGCTAGGCCGCGGGCGCCCATCACGAGGCAGCCCCCTCGTCCCTGCCCCTCGACTGACTGCCCAACATGCGAGCCAGGGGTGCCGTGTCGCACAGACACTGGGCACGGGTGATGCGCCCAGGCAGCCCCAAGCAGGCACGGCATGGGTTGCTGGCCTCGCGTGCGGTAGGGGTGCGCGCCAGCCAGGCCGCGGGCGCCCATCGCGAGCCAGGCCCGACGTCCCTGTCCCTCAACGTAGAGAGTGAGACAGGCGGGCCACGTCGCACGGACCCTGGGCACGGGTGGCACGCCCAGGCAGCCCCCAGCAGGCACGGCATGGGCTGCTCGCCCAGCGTGCGGCAGCGGTAGGCACGTCGGCCAGGCCGCGAGCGCCCATCGCGAGCCAGCCCCTATACCTCGACTAAGTGCCCAGCAAGCGAACCAGGGGGGCCGCGTTGCATGGACCCTTGGCACGGGTGGCATGCCCAAGCAGCCCCCAGCAGGCACGGCGTGGGCAGCTCGCCTAATGTGCGGCAGCGGTGGGCGCGCCAGCTAGGCCGCGGGCGCCCATCACGAGCCAGCCCCCTCGTCCCTGCCCCTCGACTGACTGCCCAACATGCGAGCCAGGGGTGCCGCGTCGCACAGACCTTGGGCACGGGTGGCGCGCCCAGGCAGCCCCCAGCAGGCACGGCATGGGCTGCTCGCCCAACATGCGGCAATGGTAGACGCGCCAGCCAGGCCGCAGGCGCCCATCGCAAGCCAGCCCCCACGTCCTTGTCACTCGACCAAGTGCCCAGCGAGCGAGCCAGGGGGGCCACGTCGCACGGACCCTGGGAACGGTTGGCACACCGAGGCAGCCCCCAGCAGGCATGGCATGGGCTCCTCGCCCGCGTGCGGCAGTGGTGCGCGCCAGCAAGGCCGCGGGCGCCCATCGCAAGCCAGGCTTGACGTCCCTGTCCCTCAACGTAGACCCCAGAGAGTGAGACAGGCGGGCCACATCGCATGAACCCTGGGCATGGGTGGCACCCCCAGGCAGCCCCCAGCAGGCACGGCATGGGCTGCTCGCCCAGCGTGCGGCAGCGGTAGGCGCGCCAGCCAAGCCGCGGGCGCCCATCGCGAGCCAGCCCCTATGTCCCTGTCCCTCGACTATGTACCCAGCGAGCGAGCCAGGGGGGCCGCGTCGTACGGACCCTGGACACTGGTGGCACACCCAGGCAGCGCCCAGCAGGCACAGCATGGGCTGCTCGCCCAGTGTGCGGCAGCTGTGGGCGCGCCAGCCAGGCCGCGGATGCTCATCGCAAGCCAGCCCCCACGTCCCTGTCCCTCGACATAGTGCCCAGCGAGCGAGCCATGGGGGCCGCATCGCACGGACCCTAGTCATGGAAGTCATGCCCAGGCAGCCCCCAGCAGGTACAGCATGGGCCATGTGCCTAGCGTGCGGCAGAGGAGGGCGCGCCAGCTAGGCCACAGGCGCCCATCATGAGCCAGCCCCCTCGTCCTTGTCCCTCGACTATGTGCCCAGCGAATGAGCAGGGGGGCCGCGTCGCACGGACCCTGGGCATGGGTGGCACGCCCAGGCAGCCCCCAGCAGGCACGGCATGGGCTGCTCACCCAGTGTGCGGCAGCTGTGGGCGCGCCAGCCAGGCCGCGAGCGCCCATCATGAGCCAGCCCCCACGTCCCTGTCCCTCGACATAGTGCCCAGAGAGCGAGCCAAGGGGGCCGCATCGCACGGACTCTGGTCATGGAAGGCATGCCCAGGCAGCCCCCAGCAGGTATGACATGGGCCATGTGCCCAGCGTGCGGCAGAAGAGGGCGCGCCAGCTAGGCCACAGGCGCCCATTGTGAGCCAGCCCCCTCGTCCTTGTCCCTCGACTATGTGCCCAACGAGCGAGCCAGGGGGGCCTCGTTGCATGGACCCTGGGCACGGGTGGCACGTCCAGGCAGCCCCTAGTGGGCACGGCATGGGCTGCTCACCCGGTGTGCGGCAGCTGTGGGCGCGCCAGCCAAGCCGCGGGCGGCCATCGCGAGCCAGCCCCCACGTCCCTGTCCCTCGACATAATGCCCAGCGAGCGAGCCAGGGAGGCCGCGTCGCACGGACCCTGGTAACGGGAGGCATGCCCAGGCAGCCCCCAGCAGGCACGACATGGGCCATGTGCCCAGCGTGTGGTAGAGGAGGGCGCGCCAACCAGGCCACAGGCGCCCATCATGAGCCAGCCCCTCGTCGCACGGACCCTTGGCATGGGTGGCACGCCCAAGCATCCCCCAGCTGGCACGGCATGGGCTGCTCACCCAGCGTGCAGCAGCGGTGGGTGCACCAGCCAAGGCTTGGGCACCCATCGCGAGCCAGCCCCCACGTCCTTGTCCCTCGACGTAGTGCCCAGCGAGCAAGCAAGGGGGGCCGCGTCGCACGTACCCTGGGTACGGGTGGCACAGCCAAGCAGCCCCCAGCAGGCACGGCATGGGCTGCTCGCCCAGCGTGCGGCAGCGGTGGGTGCGCCAGCCAGGCCGCGGGCTCCCATCGCGCTCGTCCCTGCCCCTCGACTGACTACCCAACGTGCAAGCCAGGGGTATCGCATCACACGGACCCTGGGCATGGGTGGCACGCCCAGACAGCCCTCAGCAGGGAAGGCATCGGCTACTCACCCAACGTGCGGCAGCAGTGCGCGAGCCAGCCAGGCAGCAGGCGCCCATCGCAAGCCAGTCCCCACATCCCTGTCCCCCGACTAAGTGCCCAGCGAGCGAGCCAGGGGGGCTGCGTCGCACGGACCATGGGAACGGGTGGCATGCCCAGGCAGCCCCCAGCAGGCACGGCATGGGCTGCTTGCCCCGCGTGCGACAGTGGTGCACGCCAGCCAGGCCGTGGGCCCCCATCATGAGCCAGCCCCTATGTCCCTGTCCCTCCACGTAGAGCCCAGCGAGTGAGCCAGGGGGGCCACATCGCACGGACCCTGGGTATCGGTGGCACGCTAGGTAGCCCCCAGCTGGCACGGCATAGGATGCTCGCCCAGCGTGCGGCAATGGTGGGCGTGCAAGCCTGGCCACGGGCGCCAATCGCGAGCCAGCCCCCTCGTCGCTGCCCCTCGACTGACTGCCCAGCATGTGAGCAAGGGGAGCGGCGTCGTACGGACCCTGGGAATAGGTGGCACGCCCAGGCAGCCCCCAGCAGGCACAGCATGGGCTGCTCACCCAGCGTGCGGCAGCGGTGGGCGCGCCAGCCAGGCCGTGGGCTCCCATCTCGAGCCAGCACCCTCGTCCCTGCCCCTCGACTGACTGCCCAGTGTGCGAGCCAAGGGTGCCGCGTCACATGGACCCAAGGCACGGGTGGCACACCCAGGAAGCCCCTAGCAGGCACGGAATGGGCTACTCGCCCAGCTTGCGTCAGTGGTGGGCGCTCCAGCCAGGCCGTGGGCGGCCATCGCGAGTCAGACCCCTTGTCCCTGTCCCTCCACTAAGTGCTCAAAGAGCGAGCCAGGTGGGATGCATCGCACGGAGCCTGGGCACTTGTGGCACGCCCAGGCAGCCCCCAGCAGGCACGGATTGGGCTGCTCGCCCAGCTGGCGGCAGCAATGGGTTCGCCAGCCATGCCACGGGCACCCATCAAGAGCCAGCCCCCTAGTCCTTGCCCATCGACAGACTGCCCAGCGTGCGAGCCAGGGCTGCCTTGTCGCATGGACCCTTGGCACGGGTGGCACGCCCAGGCATCCCCCAACAGGCACGGCATGGGCTGCTTGCCCAGCGTGCGGCAGCGGTGGGAGCACCAGCCAGGCCACGGGCGGCCATCGCGAGCCAGCCCCCTCGTCCCTGTCACTCGACGTAGTCCCCAGCGAGCAAGCAAGGGGTGCCGCGTTGCACGGACCCTTGGCATGGGTGGCGCACCCAGGCAGCCACAAGTAGGCACGGCATGGGCTGCTCGCCCAGCGTGCGGCAGCGGTGGCCGCGCCAGCCAAGCTGCGGGCACCCATCGGGAGCCAGCCCCCTCGTCCCTGCCCCTCGACTGACTGCCCAGCAGGCAAGCCAGAGGCATCGCATCACACGGACCTTGGGTATGGGTGGCACGCCCAGGCATCCCCCAGCAGGCGCGGCATGGGCTGCTCGCCCCGCGTGTGGCAGTGGTGCTCGCTAGCCAGGCCACGGGCGCCCATCGCGAGCCAGCCCCCACGTCCCTGTCCCTCAACGTAGAGCCCAGCAAGTGAGCCAGCGGGGCCACGTCGCAGGGACCCTGGGCACGGGTGACATGTCCAGGCAGCCCCCAGCTGGCACGGCATAGGTTGCTCGCCCAACGTACGGCAATGGTGGGCGCGCCAGCCAGGCCGCGGGCACCAATCGAGAGCCAGCCCCCTCGTCGCTGCCCCTCGACTGACAGCCCAGCATGGGAGCAAGGGGTGCAGCGTGGTACGGACCCTGGGAATGGGTGGCACACCCAGGCAGCCCCCAACAGGCACGGAATGGGCTTCTCGCCCAGGGTGCGGCAGCGGTGGGCGTGCCAGCCAAGCCGCGGGTGCCCATCTCGAGCCAGCCCCCTCGTCCCTGCCCCTCGACTGACTGTCCAGCGTGCGAGCCAGGGGTGCCGCGTCGCATGGACACAAGGCACAGGTGGCATGCCCAGGCAGCCCCCAGCAGGCACAGAATGGGATGCTCGCCAAGCTTGCGTCAGTGGTGGGCGCAAAGCCAGACCACGGGCGCCCATCGCGAGCCAGCCCCCTCGTCCTTGTCCCTCCACTAAGTGCTCAGCGAGCGAGCCAGGTGGGCCGCGTCACATGGAGCCTGGGCACGTGTGGCACGCCCAGGCATCCCACAGTAGGCACAAAATGGGCTGCTCGCCCAGCGTACGGCAGCAATAGGCGCACCAGCCATGCCGTGGGCACCCATCGCGAGCCAGCCCCCTCGTCCCTGCCCCTCAACTGACTGCCCAGCATGCGAGCCATGGGTGCAGCGTCGCACAGACCCTAGGCACGGGTGGCACGCCCAGGCAGCACCCAGCAGGCACGGCATGGGCTGCTCGACCAGCCAGGCCGTAGCCACCCACTCAAGCCAACCCCAACGTACCTGTCCCTCGACTAAGTGCCCAGCGAGTGAGCCAGGGAGGCCACGTCGCACGAACCCTGGGAATGGGTGGCACGCCCAGGCAGCCCCCAGCAGGCACGGCATGGGCTGCTCGCCTCGCGTGCGGCAGTGGTGCGTGCCAGCCCCTCGTCCCTGTCCCTCAACGTAGAGCCCAGCGAGTGAGCAAGGGGGGCAACGTCGCATGGACCCTGGGCATGGGTGGCACGCCCAAGCAGCCCCCAGCAGGCACGGCATGGGCTTCTCTCCCAGTGTGCAGCAGCGGTGGGCGTGCCAGCCAGGCTACAGGCGCCCATCACGAGCAAGCCCCCTCGTCCCTGTCCCACGACTAAGTGACCAGCGAGTGAGCCAGGCGAGCCACGTCGCATGGAACCTGGGCATGGAAGGCATGCCCCGGCAGCCCCCAGCAGGCACGGCATTGGCTAAGTGCCTAGCGTGCAGCTGCGGTGGGCGTGCCAGCCAGGCCACAGGCGCCCATCGCGAGCCAGCACCCTCATCCCAGTCCCTCAACTTAGTGCCCAGTGAGCGAGCAAGGGGAGCCGCATCGCGTGGATCCTGGACATAAGAGGCATGCCCCAGCAACCTGCAGCAGGCATGGCATGGGTCAAGTGCCCAGCGTGCGACAGCGGTGGGTGCGCCAGCCTGGCCACGGGCGTCAATCCCGAGCCAGCCCCCTCGTCGCTACCCCTCGACTGACTGCCCAGCATGCGAGCAAGGGGAGCGGCGTCATACAGACCCTGGGAACGGGTGGCACGCCCAGGCTGCCCCCAGCAGGCACGGCATAGGCTACTCGCCCAGCGTGCGGCAGTGGTGGGCGCTTCAGCCAGGCCGTGGGCTCCTATCTCGAGCCAGCACCCTCGTCCCTGCCCCTCGACTGACTGCCCAGCGTGCGAGCCAGGGGTGTCGCGTCACACGGACCCAAGGCACGGGTGGCACGCCCAGGAAGCCCTCAGTAGGCACGGAATGGGCTACTCGCCCAGCTTGAGTCAGTGGTGGGCGCTCCAGCCAGGCCGTGGGTGGCCATCGCGAGCCAACCCCCTCTTCCCTGTCTCTCCACTAAGTGCTCAGCGAGCGAGCCAAGTGGGCTGCATCGCACGGAGCCTGGGCACTTGTGGCATGCCTAGGCAGCCCCCAGCAAGCATGGATTGGGCTGCTCGCCCAGCTGGCTGCAGCAATGGGTGCGCCAGCCATGCCACGGGCACCCATCAGGAGCCAACCCCTAGTCCTTGCCCATCGACTGACTGCCCAGAGTGCGAGCCAGGGCTGCCTTGTCGCACGGGCCCTTGGCATGGGAGGCATTCCCAGGACGCCCCCAGCAGGCACGGCATGGGCTGCTCGCCCAGCGTGCGGCAGCGGTGGGTGAGCCAGCAAGGCCGCGGACGCCCATCGTGAGCCAGCCCCCTCGTCCCTGCCCCTCGACTGACTGCCCAGTGTACGAGCCATGGGTGCCATGTCACACAGACCATGGGCACGGGTGGCACGCCCAGGCAGCCCGCAGCAGGCACGGCGTGGGCTGCTCGTCCAGCCAGGCTGCGGGCACCCATCGCGAGCTAGCCCCCACGTCCCTGTCACTCGACGTAGTCCCCAACGAGCGAGCAAGGGGGGCCGCGTCGCACGGACCCTTGGCATGGGTGGTGCACCTAGGTAGCCCCCAGTAGGCACGACATGGGCTGCTCAGCCATCGTGCGGCAGCGGTGGGCGCGCCAGCCAGGCCACGGGCGCCAATCGCGAGGCAGCCCCCTCATGCCTGTCCCTCGACTTAGTGCCCAACGAGCGAGCCAGGGGTGCCGTGTCGCATTTACCCTGGGCACGGGATGCATGCCCCGGTGGCCCCCAGCAGGCACGGAATGGGTCAAGTGCCCAACGTGTGGCAGCGGTGGGCGCGCCAGCCAGGCCACGGGCGCCCATCGTTAGCCAGCCCCCTCGTCCCTGTCCTTCGACTTAGTGCCCAGAGAGCGAGCCAGGGGAGCCACGTCATATGGACCCTAGGCACGGGTGGCACGCCCAGTTATCCCCCAGCAGGAACGGCATGAGCCAAGTGCCCAGTGTGTGGCAGCGGTAGGCGTGCCAGCGAGGCCACGGGAGCCCATCGCGAGCCAGCCCCCTCGTCCCTGCCCCTCGACTGACTGTCCAGCTTGCGAGAAAGGGGTGCCGTGTCGTACGGTCACTGGGCATGGGTGGCACCCCCAGGATGCTCCCAACGTGCGGCAGCGGTGGGTGCGCTAGCCAGCTCGGGAGAGCCTATCGCGAGCCAGCCCTCACGTCCCTGTCCCTCGACTAAGTGCCCAGCGAGCGAGCCGAGGCGGCCGCGTCGCACGGACCCTGGGAACGAAAAACATTCTCGGGCAGCGCCCAGCAGGCACGGCATGGGCCAAGTGCCCAGCATGCGGCAGCGGTGGGCACGCAAGCCAGGCCACGGGCTCCCTTCGCGAGCAAGGCCCCTCGTCCCTGCCCTTGACTGGCTGCCCAGCGAGCGAGCAAGGGGAGCCGTGTCGTACGGACCCTGGGCACGGAAGGCATGCCCCGACAGCCCCGAGCAGGCACGACATGGGATAAGTGCCCAGCGTGCTGTAGCGGTGGGCGCACCATCTAGGCCACGGGCGCCCATCGCGAGCCAGCCCTCACGTGCCTATCCCTCGACTAAGTGCCCAGCGTGCGAGCCGGGGGGGCCGCGTCGCACGGACCCTGGGAACGAAAAACATTCCCGGGCAGCGCCCAGCAGGCACGGCATGGGCCAAGGGCCCAGCATGCGGCAGCGGTGGGCACGCAAGCCAGCCCACGGGATCCCTTCGCGAGCAAGGCCCCTCGTCCCTGCCATTGACTGGCTGCCCAGCGAGCGAGCAAGGGGAGCCGTGTCGTACGGACCTTGGGCATGGGTGGCATGCCCAGGCAGCCCCCAGCAGGAACGGCATGGGCTGCTCGCCCAGCATGCGGCAGCGGTGGGCGCGCCAGCCAGGCGGCAGGTGCCCATCGTGAGCCAGCCTCCACGTCGCTGTCCCTCGACTAAGTGCCCAGCGAGCAAGCTAGAGGTGCCGCATCACATGGACCCAGGGCACGGGAGGCATGCCCCGGCAATCCCCCAGCAGTCACGGCATAGGCCAAGTGCCCAGCGTGCGACCGCTGTGGGTGCGCCAGCCAGGCCACAGGCGCCCATCGCGAGCCAGCCCCCTCGTCTCTGTCCCTCGACCTAATGCCCAGAGAGCGAGCCAGGGGAGCCACGTCACATGGACCCTGGGCACGGGTGGCACGCCCAGTTATCTCCCAGCAGGAACGGCATGGGTCAAGTGCCCAGTGTGCGGCAGTGGTGGGCGCGCCATTGAGGCCACGGGCGCCCATCGCGAGCCAGCCCCCTCGTCCCTGCCCCTCGACTGACTGCCCAGCTTGCGAGAAAAGGGTGCCATGTCGTACGGTCCCTGGGCATGGGTGGCACCCCCAGGATGCTTCCAGCGTGCGGCAGCGGTGGGCGCACCAGCCAGGCCACAGGCGCCCATCACTAGCTAGCCCTCTCATCCCTGTCCCTTGACTTAGTGCCCAGAGAGCGATCCAGGGGAGCCACATCGCATGGAACCTGGGCACAGGAGGCATGCCCTGGCAGCACCCAGCAGGCACGGCCTGGGCTAAGTGCCCAACGTGCGGCAGCGGTGGGCGCACAAGCCAGGCCACAAGCGCCCATTGCTAGCCAGCCCCCTCGTCCCTGTCCCTCGACTTAGTGCCCATCGAGCAAGCCAGGGGAGCCACATCGCACGGACCCTTGGCATGGGAGGCAATCCCAGAAAGGCTCCAGCAGGCATGGCTTAGGCCAAGGGCCCAGTGTGCGGCAGCGGTGGGCGCACTAGCCAGGCCACAGGCACCCATCGTGAGCCGGCCCCCTTGTCCCTGTCCCTCGACTTAGTGCCCAGCGAGCGATCCAGGGTGGCCGTGTCACATGGACCCTGAGCACGGGAAGCATGCCCTGGCAGCTCCCAGTAGGCACGGCATGGGCCAAGTGCCCAGCATGCGGCAGTAGTGGGCGCGCCAACCAGGCCATGGGATCCCATCGCTAGCTAGCCCCCTCGTCCCTGTCCCTCGACTTGGTGCCCAGCGAGCGAGCCAGGGGAGCCACGTCACATGGACCCTGGGCACGGAAGGCATGCCTCGACAGCCCCGAGCAGGCACGACATGGGATAAGTGCCCAGCGTGCTGTAGCGGTGGGCGCACCATCTAGGCCACGAGCGCCCATCGCGAGCCAGCCCTCACGTCCCTATCCCTCGACTAAGTGCCCAGCGAGCGAGCCGGGGGGGCCGCGTCGCACGGACCCTGGGAACGAAAAACATTCCCGGGCAGCGCCCAGCAGGCACGGCATGGGCCAAGTGCCCAGCATGCGGCAGCGGTGGGCACGCAAGCCAGGCCACGAGCTCCCTTCGCGAGCCAGGCCCCTCGTCCCTACCCCTCGACTGACTGCCCAGCGGGCGAGCAAGGGGAGCCGTGTCGTACGGGCCCTGGGCATGGGTGGCATGCCCAGGCAGCCCCCAGCAGGAATGGCATGGGCTGCTCGCCCAGCGTGCTGCAGCGGTGGGCGCGCCAGCCAGGCGACAGGCGCCCATCACGAGCCAACCCCCACGTCCCTGTCCCTCGACCTAATGCCCAGCCAGCGAGCCAGAAGAGCCGCGTCGCACGGACCCTGGGCACAGGAGGCATGCCCAGGCAGTCCTCGCAGGCTCGGCATGGGTCAAGTGCCCAGCGTGCGGCAACGGTGGGGGCGCCAGCCAGGCCACAGGCGCCCATCGCGAGCCAGCCCCCACGTCCCTGTCCCTCGACCTAGTGCCCAGCGAGCGAGCTAGGGGAGCAGTGTCGCATGGACCCGGGCACGGGAGGCACGCCCAGTTAGCCCCCAGCAGGCTCGACATGGGTCAAGTGCCCAGCGTGCGGCCGCGGTGGGCGTGCCAGCTAGGCCACAGGCGCCCATCGCGAGCCAGTCCCCTCGTCCCTGTCCCTTGACCTAGTGCCCAGCGAGCGAGCCAGGGGAGCAGTGTTGCATGGACCCGGGCATGGGAGACACGCCCAGTTAGCCCTCAGCAGGCACGACATTGGCCAAGTGCCTAGCGTGCGGAGGCGGTGGGCGCGCCAGTAAGGCCACGGGTGCCCATCCCGAGGCAGCCCCCTCGTCCCTGTCCCTCGACTTAGTCCCTAGCGAGCAAGCCAGGGGAGCCATGTCACATTTACCCTGGTCATGGGAAGCATGCCCCGGTGGCCCCCAGCAGGCACGGAATGGGTTAAGTGCCCAGAGTGTGGCCGCAGTGGGCGGGCCAGCCATGCCACGGGCGCCCATCGTTAGCCAGCCCCCTCGTCCCTATCCCTCGACTTAGTGCCCAGAGAACGAGCCAGGGGAGCCACGTCGCTTGGACCCTGGGCATGGGTGGCACGCCTAGTTAGCCCCCAGCAGGCACGGCATGGGCCAAGTGCCCAGCGTGCGACAGCGGTTGGCGCACCAGCTAGGCCACAGGCTCTCATCGTGAGGCAGCCCCCTCGTCCCTATCCCTTGAC
The DNA here is from genome assembly GCA_021397835.1 of Moringa oleifera. Classification (NCBI taxonomy): domain Eukaryota; kingdom Viridiplantae; phylum Streptophyta; class Magnoliopsida; order Brassicales; family Moringaceae; genus Moringa; species Moringa oleifera. The sequence goes on from JAJFZO010000470.1 coordinate 199,562, forward strand.
TTAGTGCCCAGCGAGCGAGCCAGGGGTGCCGCGTCGCACGGACCTTAGACATGAGAGGCATGCCCAGGCAGTCCCTAGTAGGCACGGCATGGGCCAAGTGCCCAGCGTGTTGTAGAGGTGGGTGCACCAGCCAGGTCACAAGCGCCCATCGTGAGCCAGCCGCCTCGTCACTGTTCCTCGACTTAGTGCCCAGTGAGCGAGCCAGGGGAGCCGCGTGGCATGGACCCTGGGATCGGGAGGCATGCCCCAGAAGCCCTCCAACTGGCACGGCATGGGCCAGGCCCTAAGCTGGCATGGCATGGGCCAAGTACCCAGCATGCGGCAGCGGTGGGTGCGCCAGCCAGGCCACAGGCGCCCATCGCGAGCCAGCACCCTCGTCCCTGTCCCTCAACTTGGTGCCTAGCGATCGAGCGAGTGGAGCCGTGTTGCATGGACCCTGGGCACGGGAGGCATACCCAGGCAGCCCCCAGCCGGCATGGCATGGGCCAACTGCCCAGCGTGTTGTAGAGGTGGGCGCATCAGCTAGGTCACAGGCGCCCATCGTGAGCCAGCCCCCTTGTCACTGTTCCTCGACTTAGTGCCTAGTGAGCGAGCTAGGGGAGCCGCGTGGCATGGACCCTAGGATTGGGAGGCATGCCTCAGAAGCCCTCCAACTGGCACGGCATGGGCTAGGTGCGCAGCGTGCGGCAGCGGTGGGTGCGCCAGCTAGGCCACGGGCGCCCATCGCTAGCCAGCCCCCTCGTCCCTGTCCCTCGACTTGGTGCCCAGCGACCGAGCCAGAGGAGCCTAGTTGCACGGACCCTTGGCACGGGAGGCATGCCCAGGCAGCCCCTAGCAGGCACGGCATGGGCTAAGTGCCCAGCGTATGGCAGCGGTGTGCGCGCCAGCCAGGCCACGGGCGACCATCGCGAGCCAGCCCATTGTCCCTGTCCCTCGACCTAGTGCCCAGTGAGCGAGCCAGGGGAGCCGCGTCGCATGGACCCTGGGCACGGGTGGAATGCCCAGGTAGCCCCCAGTAGGCTCAGCATGGGCCAAGTGCCCAACATGCGGAAGCAGTGGGCGCACCAGCCAGGCCACAGGCGCTAATCGCGAGCCAGCCCCCTCGTCCCTGTCCCTCGACTAAGTGCCCAGCGAGCGAGCCAGGGGAGCTGCGTCGCATGAACCCTTGGCATGGGAGGCATGCCCCGGCAGCCCCCAGCAGGCATGGCATGGGCCAAGTGCCCAGCGTGTGGCAGCGGTGGACGCGCCAGCCAGGCCATGGGCGCCCATCGCGAGCCAGCCCCCGCATCCCCATCCCTCCACTTAGTGCCCAGCGAGCGAGCGAGGGGAGCCGCATTTCATGGACCCTGGGCACGGGAGGCATGCCCTGGCAGCACCCAGCAGGCATGGCATGGGCCAAGTTCCCAGCTTGCGGCAGCGGTGGGCGCACCAGCCAGGCCACAAGCGCCCATCACGAGCCAGCCCCCTCGTCCATGTCCCTCGACTTTGTGCTAAGCGAGCGAGCCAGAGGGGCCGTGTCGCTTGGACCCGGGGAACGGTAGGCATGCCCAGACCGCCCCCAGTAGGCACGACATGGGCTGCTCGGCCAGCGTGCGACAGTTGTGGGCGCGCCAGCCATGCCATGGGCGCCCATCGCGAGCCAGCCCCCTCGTCCCTGCCCCTCAACTGACTGCCCAACGTGCGAGCAAGGGGTGCCGTGTCGCATGGACACTGGGCACGGGTGGCACGGCCAGGCAGTCCGCAGCAGGAACGGCATGGGCTGCTCGCCCAGCGTGTGGCAGCGGTGGGCGCGCCAGCCAGGCCTCTGGCCCCTATCGCGAGACAGCCCTCACGTCCCTACCCCTCGACTAAGTGCCCAGCGAGCGAGCCAGGGGGGCCGCATTGCATGGACCCTGGGCACTGGTGGCATGACCAAGAAGCTCCCAGCTGGCACGGCATGGGCTGCTCGCCCAGCGTGCAGCAGCGGTGGTTGCGCTAGCCAAGCCGCGGGCGCCCATCGCGAGCCAGCCCCCTCGTCCCTGCCGCTTGACTGACTGCCCAGCGTGCGAGTCAGGGGTGCCACAGCAGTCGCCAGCAGGCATCGCGCCAGCCTTGCCAGGGGCGCCCCATGCGAGCCAGCCGCGAGCACGCTGTGAGGCTCAGCACATGCTGTGGGCGTTGATTTCATGGGCAAGCTTGCCTTGGCCGTGGCCCCTGGCTCTGGTGAACCCTGAGGGCTGCCATGGGGTTGCTTGAGGTGTGCTGGACAGGGCAGCCAGCATGCACCTTGGGCCAGGCAGAGGCACAGCTGCCCCAGCTTGTTGGCCACAATGCCTAGTTGCGAAATTGTTTTGAATTGACCATCTTTTCATCATGGAATGGGTCCCGAAATGACTCAAATTATTCGTGTAATTCATGAGGAGTCTGCCCCTGAAGTTTGGGATCATTTCGACTCACGGGCTATTTTTGATGATTTTTTCAATTTTCGGCTGTAGAAAATTCATCAAAAAAAATTTAGTGCCCAGAAAATTCTGAAATTTTTTCTGGTGGTTGATATGATTATTCTCCATTTATGTACAAAATTTCAGCTCAAAATTCCAAGTAAATAATTTTTTAGACCCATTATGACGGCTCAGACATATTGACGTTTCCTCCTGCCGGGAGTGAAATTTCATTTAAGACGCTTTAGGAGGGAGGTGCTCACCTTGCTTGCTGGGTGCCAACAGGCCATGCGTGCCTCCCCCCCTGCCCATCCCACGTGGGCAGGCACTGGGCTTGGGCAACCCAGCGCGCATGGCATGGGCAGGGCGGCTTGCTGCCTTGCCCATCCAGCCGGTGGTGCGTGGCTGTGGCGGCCACCACCGCCGGCAGGCAGGCGGCCGGCGACGTCGGCCGAAGAGTGTGGGATGCCCGATCAGTAGCCAACGAAGTGGGGAAAACGTGGGAAACGAAATCCGCTA
>JAJFZO010000470.1:210000-215000 GCA_021397835.1 Moringa oleifera
CGCGCCAGCCAGGCGACGGGCGCCCTTGGCGAGCCAGCCCCCTCGTCCCTGTCCCTCGACTAAGTGCCGAGCGAGTGAGCCAGGGGAGCCATGTTGGAAAGACCTTGGGCATGGAAGGCATGCCCAGGCAGCCCCAGAACGCTCGGCATGGGTCAAGTGCCCAGCGTGCGGCAGCGGTGGGCGCGCCAGCCAGGCCATAAGGGCCCATCGCGAGCCTGCTCCCTCGTTCCTGTCCCTCGACTAAGTGCCCAGGGGCCAAGCCAGGGGAGCCACGTCGCATGGACCCTGGGCACGGGAGGCATGCCCTGGCAGCCCCCACAAGGTACGGCATGGGCCAATTGCCTAGCGTGAGGCAGCGGTGGGCGCACTAGCCAGGCCACAGGCGCCCATCATGATCCAGCTCCCTCATCCTTGTCCCTCGACTAAGTGCCCAGCGAGCGTGCCAGGGAGCCATACCGCATGTACCCTGGGCATGGGAGGCATGCCCTAGCATCCCCCAGTAGGTACGGCATGGGCCAAGTGCCCAGCGGGCGGTAGAGGTGGGCACGTCATCTAGGCCACGGGCGTCCATCGCTAGCCAGCCCCCTCGTCCCTGTCCCCAGACTTAGTGCCCAGCTAGTGAGCCAGGGGGGCCGCGCCGCATGGACCATGGGCACGGGTGGCATGCCCAGGCAACCCCCAGTATGCACGCCATGGACCAAGTGCCAAGTGTGCGGTAGTGGTGGGCGCGCCAGCCAGGCCACCGCCGCCCATCGCGAGCCAGCCCCCTCATCCCTGTCCCACGACTAAGTGCCCAGCGAGCGAGCCAGGGGAGCCGTGTCGCACAGATCCTGGGCATGGGAGGCATGTCAAAGAAGCCCCCAGTATGCTCGGCATGGGCCAAGTGCCCAGCGTGCGGCAGCGATGGGCGTGCCAGACAGGCCACGGGTGCCCATCACGAGCCAGCCCCCTCGTCCTTGTCCCACAACTAAGTGCCCAGCGAGCGAGCCAAGGGAGCCATGTCGCACAGATCCTGGGCATGAGAGGCATGCCCAGGAAGCCCCCAAAATGCTCAGCATGGGCCAAGTGCCCAGCATGTGGCAGCGGTGGGCGCGCCAGCTAGGCCACAGGCATCCATCGCGAGCCAGCTCCCTCATTCCTATCCCTCGACTAAGTGCCCAAGGACCGAGCCAGGGGAGCCACGTTGCATGGACCCTGGGCACGGGAAGCATGCCCTAGCAGCCCCCACAAGGTACGGCATGGGCCAATTGCCCAGTGTACGGCAGCGGTGGGCGCACTAGCCAGGCCACAGGCGCCTATCGTGAGCCAGCTCCCTCGTCCCTGTCCCTCGACTAAGTGCCGAGCGAGTGAGCCAGAGGAGCCATGTCGCAGGGACCCTGGGCATGGGAGGCATGCCTCAGCAGCCCCCAGCAGGCACGGCAAGGGCCAAGTGCCTAGCGTGCGGTAGAGGTGGGGGCGCCAGCCAGGCGACAGGCGCCCTTCGCGAGCCAGCCCCCTCGTCCCTGTCCCTCGACTAAGTGCCGAGCGAGTGAGCCAGGGGAGCCATGTTGGAAAGACCCTGGGCATGGAAGGCATGCCCAGGCAGCCCCCAGTATGCACGCCATGGGCCAAGTGCCCAGTGTGCGGAAGCGGTGGGCGCGCCAGCCAGGCCATCGCCGCCCATCTCGAGCCAGCCCCCTCGTCCCTGTCCCGTGACTAAGTGGCCAACAAGCGAGCCAGGGGAGCCGCGTCACATAGATCCTGGGCATGGGAGGCATGCCCAGGAAGCCCCCAGTATGCTCGGCATGGGCCAAGTGCCCAGCGTGAGGCAGCGGTGGGCGCGCCAGACAGGTCACGGGCGCCCATCGCGAGCCAGCCCCCTCGTCCCTGTCCCACGACTAAGTGCCCAGCGAGCAAGCCAGGGGCGCCGCGTCGCACAGATCCTGCGCATGGGAGGCATGCCCAGGAAGCCCCCAGAATGCTCGGCATGGGTCAAGTGCCCAGCGTGCGGCAGCGGTGGGCGCACCAGCCAGGCCACAGGCGCCCATCGCGAGCCTGCTCCCTCGTTCCTGTCCCTCGACCAAGTACCTAGGGGCCGAGCCAGGGGAGCCACGTCGCATGGACCCTGGGCACGGGAGGCATGCCCACGCAGCCCCCACAAGGTACGACATGGGCCAATTGCCTAGCGTGCGACAGCGGTGGGCGCACTAGCCAGGCCACAGGCGCCCATCATGAGCCAGCTCCCTCGTCCCTGTCCCTCGACTAAGTGCCCAGCGAGCGTGCCAGGGAGCCATACCGCATGTACCCTAGGCACGGGAGGCATGCCCCAGCATCCCCCAGCAGGTACGGCATGGGCCAAGTGCCCAGCGGGCGGTATAGGTGGGCGCGTCATCCAGGCCACAGGCGTCCATCGCTAGCCAGCCCCCTCGTCCCTGTCCCACGACTAAGTGCCCAGCAAGTGAGCCAGGGGAGCCGCGTTGCACAGATCCTGGGCTTGGGAGGCATGCCCAAGAAGCCCCCAGTATGCTCGGCATGGAACAAGTTCCCAGCGTGCGGCAGCGATGGGCGTGCCAGACAGGCCACAGGCTCCCATCGCGAGCCAGCCCCCTCGTCCCTGTCCCTCGACTAAGTGCCCAGCGAGCGAGCCTGGGGAGCCGTGTCACATGGACCCTAGGCACAAGTGGCATACCCAGGCAGCCCCCAGCAAGCATGGCAAGGGCCAAGTTCCCAGCATGCGGCAGCGGTGGGCGCACCAGCCAAGGCACGGGCTCCCATCGCGAGCGAGCCCCCTGGTCCCTGTCCTTCGACTAAGTGCCCAGTGAACGAGCCAGGGGAGCGGTGTCCCATGGACCTTAGGAACGGTAGGCATGCCCAGGCAGCCCCCAGTATGCATGGCATGGGCCAAGTGCCCAGCGTGAGGCAACGGTGGGCGCGCCAGACAGGCCACGGGCTCCCATCGCGAGCCAGCCCCCTCGTCCCTGTCCCTCGACTAAGTGCCCAGCGACCAAGCCAGGGCAGCCGCATCGCATGGACCCTGGGCACGGGAGGCAATCACAGGAAACCCCCAGTAGGTACGGCATGGGCCAAATGCCCAGCATGCGGCAGCGGTGGGCGCACCAGCCAGGCCACGGGTGCCCATCGCGTGCCAGCCTCCTGGTCCCTATCCCTCGACTAAGTGCCCAGCGAGCAAGCCAGGGGAGCCACGTCGCATGGACCCTGGGCACGGGAGGCATGCCCCGGCAGTCCGCAGGAGGCACGGCATGGGCCAAGTGCCCAGCGTGCGGTAGAGGTGGGCGCGCCAGCCAGGCCACTGGCGCCCATCGCAAGCCAGTCCCCTCGTCCCTGTCCCTCGACTTAGCGCCCAGCAAGTGAGCCAGGGTAGCCGCATCGCATAAAATCTAGGCACGGAAGGCATGCCCCAGCAGCCCCCAGCAGGCACGGCATGGGCCAAGTGCCCAGCGTGTGGCAGCGGTGAGCACACCAGCCATGCCACTGGCTACCATCGCGAGCCAGCCCCTCGTTCCTGTCCCTCGATTAAGTGCCCAGCGAGCGAGCCAAGGAGCCATGCCGCATGGACCTTAGGCATGGGAGGCACTCCCCAGCATCCCCCAGCAGGTACAGCATGGGCCAAGTGCCCAGCGGGCGGTAGAGGTGGGCGCGTCAGCCAGGCCACGGGCGCCCATCGCGAACCAGCCCCCTCGTCCCTGTCCCTCGACTCACTGCCCAAAGTGCGAGCCAGGGGTGCTGCATCGCACGGACCCTTGGCACGGGTGTTACGCCCAGCCAGCCCCCCGCAGGCATGGCATTGGCTGCTCACCCAACGTGCGGCAGCGGTGGGCGTGCCAGCCAAGCCACGGGCGCCCATCGCGAGCCAGCCCCCACATCCCTGTCCCTTGACTAAATGCCCAGCGAGCGAGCCAGGGGGGCTGGATCGCATGGACCCTAGACACGGATTGCATGCCCAGGCAGCCCCCAGAAGGCACGGCATGGGCGGCTCGCCCAGCGTGCGTCAGCGGTGGGTGCACCAGCCAGGCCGCGGGCGCCCATCGCGAGCCAGCCCCCACGTCCCTGTCCCTCGACGTAGTGCCCAAAGAGCGAGCCAGGGGGGCCGCGTCGCACGGACCCTTGGCAAGGGTGGCACGCCCAAGCAGCCCCCAGCAGGCACGGCATGGGCTGCTTGCCTAGCTTGCGGCAGCGGTGGGCGCGCCAGCCAGGCCGCGGGCGCCTATTGCAAGCCTGCCCCCTCATCCCTGTCCCTCGACTAAGTGCCCAGCGAGCGAGCTAAGGGAGCCGCGCCGCATGGACCCTAGGCACGGGAGGCATGCCCCGGCATCCCCCAACAGGCATGGCTTGGGCCAAGTGCCTAGCGGGTGGTAGAGGTGGGCACGTCAGCCAGGCCATGGGCACCCATCGCGAGCCAGCCCCCTCGTCCGTGTCCCTCGACTTAGTGCCCATCGAGCGAGCCAGGGGAGCCACGTCGCAGGGACCCTGGGCACGGAAGGCATGCCCCGGCAGCCCCCAGCAAGCACGGCATGGGCCAAGTGCCCAGCGTGTGGTAGAGGTGGGCGCGCCAGCCAGGCGACGGGCGCCCTTCACTAGTCAGCCCCCTCGTCCCTATCCCTCGACTAAATGCCAAGCGAGCGAGCCAGGGGAGCCGCGTCGCACAGACCCTGCACATGGGAGGCATGCCCAAGCACCCCTGCTGCCAAGGCCTCATCGGTGGGAAAAACGTAGGCAATAAAGCGAGAATAATTGTGGGATAATGAGCTGGGATGTGGCTAGACAAGCTCGATGGTGTGGGCGGCGAAGCTAACGATGGTGCATGCTACATGAGGGCCAAATCTTTGGGGGGATTTCGAGCATGCAGAGTGCTTCGTCGCAAGCCCTCAAGGCAGTAGATGTGGGGTTGGATCTCAATGCTCAGGCTTGCCTTGAAGCGGACTTGTTACGCAGCGCGATCGACGACACAATCATCGGCCATTAGCAACGAGCGAGCCACACGGCCAGCCTGGGCACGTTGT
>JAJFZO010000470.1:222500-225000 GCA_021397835.1 Moringa oleifera
AGCGAGCGAGCCAGGGGAGCCGCGTCGCACGGACCCTGGGCTCGGGTGGCACGCCCAGCGAGCCCCCAGCAGGCATGACATGGGCTACTCGCCCAGCGTGCCGCAGCGGTGGGCACGCCAGCCAGCCTCCTGCAGCCACGGCATGGGTTGCTTGCCCAGCGGGTGGCAGCGGTGGGCGCCCATCGCGAGTCAGCCCCCTTGTCCCTACCCATCGACTGACTGCCTAGCGTGTGAGCCAGGGGTGCAGCATCGCACGGACCTTGGGCATGGGTGGCACACCCAAGAAGCCCCCAGTAGGCACCGCATGGGCTGCTCGCCCAGTGTACGGAAGCGGTGGCTGCGCCAGCTAGGCCACGGGCGCCCATCGCGAGCCAGCCCCCACGTCCCTGCCCCTCGACTGACTGCCCAGCTTGCGAGCCAGGGGAGCCGCGTCGCACGGACCCTGGGCCTGGGAGGCAGGCCCAGGTATCCCCCAGCAGGTACAGCATGGGGCAAGTGCCCAGCGAGCGCCGTGGTGGGCGCGCCAGCTAGGCCACAGGCGCCCATCGCGAGCCAGCCCCCTCGTCACTGCCCCTCGACTGACTGCCAAGCGTGCGAGCCAGGGGTGCCGTGTTGCATGGGCCCTGGCCATAGGTGGCACACCCAAGCAGCCCTCAGCAGGAACGACATGGGCAGCTCGCCTAGCATGTGGTAGCGATGGGCACGTCAGCCAGGCCATTGGCGCCCATCGCGAGCCAGGCCCTTCGTCCCTGTCCCTCGACTTGGTGCCCAGCGAGCAAGCCAGGGAGCCACGTCGCATGGACCCTGGGCACGAGACGCAGGCCCAGGTATCCCCCAACAGGTACGGCATGGGGCAAGTGCCTATCGTGCATAGCGGTGGGCGCGCTAGCCAGACTGAGGCGCCCATCGCGAGCCAACCCCCTCGTCCCTGCCCCTCGACTGACTGCCAAGCATACGAGCTAGGGGTGCTGCATCGTACGGACCCTGCCCACGGGTGGCACGCCCAAGCAGCCCTCAGCAGGCACGGCATGGGTAGCTCGCCCAGCGTGCGGCAGTGGTGGGCGCCCATTGCGAGCCAGCCCCCACGTCCCTGTACCTCGATTAAGTGCCCCGTGAGCCCAGGTATCCCCAAACAGGTACGGCATGGGGCAACTGCCCAGCGCGCGCAGCTGTGGGCGTGCCAGCCAGGCCACAGGCGCCCATCGCGAGCCTACCCCCTCGTCCCTGCCCCTTGACTGACTGCCCAGCGTGCGAGCCAGGGGTGCCGCATCGCACGGACCCTGGCCACGGGTGGCACGCCCAGGCAGCCCTCAGCAGGAACGGCATGGGCTGCTCGCCCAGCGTGCTGCAGCGGTGGGCGTGCCAGCGAGGTCGTGGGCGCCCATTACAAGCGAGCCCCCACGTCCCTATCCCTCGATTAAGTGCTCAGCGAGCGAGTAAGGGGGGCCGCGTCGCACGAACCCTAACACATGGGGCACACCTAAGCAGACCCCAGCAGGCATGGCATGGGCTGCTCGCCCAGCGTACGGCAGCGGTGGGTGCGCCAGCCATGCCGCAGGCGCCCATCGCGAGCCAGCCCACTCCTCCCTGTCCCTCGACTGACTGCCCAGCGTGCGAGCTAGTGGTGCCACGTCGCACGGACCCTAGGCATGGGTGGCACACCCAGGCAGCCCCCAGCAGGCACGCCAGGGGCTGCTCGCCCAGCGTGCGGCAGCGGTGGGCGCGCCAGCCAGGCCGGGGGCGCCCATCGCGAGCCAGCCCCCACGTCCCTATCCCTCGATTAAGTGCTCAGTAAGCGAGCCAGGGGGGCCGCGTCGCATGGACCCTGGCACATGGGGCACACCCAGGTAGCTCCCAGCAGGCACGGCATGGGCGCGCCAGCCAGGCCGCGGGCACCCATCGCGAGCCCTCCCCCACGTCGCTCTTTCTTGACGTAGAGCCCAGCGAGCGAGCCAGGGGGCCGCTTCGCACGGACCCTGGGCACAGGTGGCACTCCCAGGCAGCCCCCAGCAGGCAAGGCATGGGCTGCTCGCCCAGCGTGCGGTAGCGGTGGGCACGTTAGCCCGGCCGTGGGCGCCAATCGCGAGCCAGCCCCCACGTCCCTGTCCCTCGATTAAGTGTTCAGCGAGCGAGCCAGGGGGGCCGCGTTGCACAGACCCTGTCACATGGGGCACGCCCAGGCAGCCGTAGGCACGGCATGGGCTGCTCGCCCAGCGTGCGGCAGCAGTGGGCGTGCCAGCCAGGCCGCGGGCACCCATCGCGAGCCAACCCTTACGTCCCTCTCCCTCGACGTAGTGCCCAGCAAGCGAGCCAAGGGGGCCGCATCGCACGGACCCTGGGCACGGGTGGCACGCCCAGGCAGCCCCCAGCAGGCACGGCATGGGCTGCTACCGCAACATGCGGCTGCGATGGGCGAGCCAGCCAGGCCGTGGGCGCCCATCGCGAGCCAGCCCCCTCGTCCGTGCCCCTCGACTGACTACCCAGCGTGCGAGCCAGGGGT
>JAJFZO010000470.1:232500-240388 GCA_021397835.1 Moringa oleifera
GTGTGGCAACGGTGGGCGCGCCAAGCCAGGCCGCGGGCGCCCATCCCGAGCTGCCTCCTCGTCCCTGCCCCTCGACTGACTGCCCAGCTTGCGAGTCAGGGGAGCTGCATCGCACGGACCCTGGGCACGGGTGGCACGCCCAGGTAGCCCCAGCAGGCACGGCTTGGGCTGCTCGCCCAGCGTGCGGCAGCGGTGGGCGCGCCAGCCAGGACAGGAGTGCCCATCGCGAGCCAGCCCCCACGTCCCTGTCCATCGAGCCGCGTCACACTGACCCTGGGCACGGGTCGCACGCCCAGGCAGTTCCCAGCAGGTACGGCATGGGCTGCTCGCCCAGCGTGGGGCAGCGGTGGGCACGTCAGGTAGGCCGCGGGCGCCTATCGCGAGCCAGCCCCCACGTCCCTGTCCCTCGACTAAGTGCCTAGCAATTGAGCCAGGGGGCCACGTTGCATGGACCCTTGGCACGGGTGACAGGCCCAGGAAGCCCCCAGCAGCCATGGCATGGTCTTCTCGACCAGTGTGTGGCAGCGGCAGCCAGCCCACTCGTCTCTGCCTTTCGACTGACTGCCCAGCGTGCGAGCCAGGGGTGCCGCGTTGCACGGACTCTGGGAACGGGTGGCATGCCCAAGCAGCCCCTAGCAGGCATGGCATAGACTACTCACCCAGCGTGCGGCAGCGGTGGGCGCGCTAGCCAAGCCGCGGGTGCCCATCGCGAGCTAGCCCCCACGTCCCTGTCCTTCGACTATGTGCCTAGAGATTGAGCCAAGGGGGCCACGTCGCATGGACCCTTGGCACGGGTGGCACGCCCAGGAAGCCCCCAGCAGCAACAGCATGGTCTACTCGCCCAGTGTGCGGCAGCGGTAGCCAGCCCCCTTGTCCCTGCCCTTCGACTAACTACCCAACGTGCGAGCCAAGGGTGCCGCGTTGCACGAACCCTGGGAACGGGTGGCATGCCCAGGCAGCCCCCAGCCGGCATGCTATGGACTACACACCTAGCGTGCGACAGTGGTGGGCGCGCCAGCCAGGCCGCGGGCGCCCATCGCGAGCCACCCCCACGTCCCTGTCCTTTGGCTAAGTGCCTGGCGATCGGGCCAGGAGGGCCACGTTGCATGGACCTTGGGCAAGGCTCGCACGCCCAGGCAGCCCCCAGCAGGCACGGCATGGGCTGCTCGCCCAGCGTGCGGCAGTGGTAGCCAGCCCCCTTGTCCCTTCCCCTCGACTGACTGCCCAGTGTGCGAGCCAGGGGTGCCACGTTGCACAGACCCTGGGAACGGGTGGCACTCCCAGGCAGCCCCCAGCAGGCACGGCATGGACTACACACCCAGCGTGCGGCAGTGGTGGGCGCGCCAGCCAGGCCGCGGGCGCCCATCGTGAGCTAGCCCCCACGTCCATGTCCTTCGACTAAGTGCCTGGCGATCGAGCCACGGGGGCCACGTCGCATGGACCCTGGGCACGGGTGGCAAGCCCAGGCAGCCCCCAGCAGGCACGACATGGGCTGCTTGCCCAGCGTGCGGCAGCGATAGCCAGCCCCTTCGTCCCTGCCCCTCGACTAACTGCCCCGCGTGCGAGCCAGGGGTGCCGCGTCGCACGGACCGTGGGAATGGGTGGCACGCCCAGGCAGCCCCCAGCAGGCACGGCATGGACTACTCACCCAGTGTGCGGTAACGGTGGGCACGCCAGCCAGGCCGCGGGCTCCCATCGCGAGCCAGCCCCCACATCCCTGTCCTTCGACTAAGTGCCTGGCGATCGAGCCAGGGGGGTCAAGTCACATGGACCCTGGGCACGGCTGGCACGCCCAGGCAGCGCCTAGCAGGCACAGCATGGGCTGCTTGCCCAGCGTGCGGCAGCGGTGGGGGCGACGGCCAGGCCCTGAGCGCCCATCGCGAGCCAGCCCCCACGTCCCTTTCCATCGACTAAGTGCCCAACGAGCGAGCTAGATTGGCCACGTCGCACGGACCCTAGGCACGGGTGGCACGCCCAGGCAGTTCCAAGCGTGTGGGCCAGGTGTGTCACGTTACACGGACCCTGGGAACGGGTGGCATGCCCAGGCTGCCCCCAGCAGGAACGGCATGGACTACACACCCAGGGTGCGGCAGTGGTGGGTGCGCCAGCCAGGCAGCGGGCGCCCATCGCGAGCCAGCCCCCACGTCCCTATCCTTCGACTAAGTGCCTGGCGATCGAGCCAGGGGGGCCACGTCGCATGGACCCTGGGCATGGGTGGCATGCCCAGGCAGCCCTCAGCAGGCACAGTATGGGCTACTCGCCTAGCGTGCGGCAATGGTAGCTAGCCCACTCGTCCCTGCCCCTCGACTGACTGCCCAGCGTGCGAGCAAGGGGTGCCGCGTCGCACGGACCCTGGGAACGGGTGGCACACCCAGGCAGCCCCCAGCAGGCACGGCATGGACTACTCACCCAGCGTTCGGCAACGGTGGGTGCGCGAGCCAGGTCGCGGGCGCCCATCGCGAGCTAGCCTGTACGTCCCTGTCCTTCGACAAAGTGCCTAGCGATCGAGCCAGGGGGGCCACGTCGCATGGACCCTGGGCACGGGTGGCACGCCCAGGCAGCCCCCAGCAAGCACGGCATGGGCTGCTCCCCCAGCGTGCGACAGCGGTGGGCGCGCCAGCCAGGCCGCGAGCGCCCATAGCAAGCCAGCCCCCACGTCCCTGTCCATCGACTAAGTGCCCAGCGAGCGAGCCAGGTGGGCCGCGTTGCACGGACCCTAGGCAATGGTGGCACACCCGGGCAGTTCCCAGCAGGCACGGCATGGGCTACTCGCCCAGCGTGGGCGCGTCAGGCAGGCCGCGGGCACCCATTGCGAGCCAGCCCCCACGTCCCTGTCCCTCGACTAAGTGCCTAGAGATTGAGCCAGGGGGGCCACGTCGCATGGACCCTTGGCACCGGTGGCATGCGCAGGAAGCCCCCAGCAGCCACGGCATGGTCTGCTCGCCCAGCGTGCGGCAGCGGTAGCCAGCCCCATCGTCCTTGCCCTTCGGCTGACTGCCCAGCGAGCGAGCAGGGTACCGCGTTGCACGGACCCTGGGAACGGGTGGCACACCCAGGCAGCCCCCAGCAGGCACGGCATGGACTACTCACCAAGCCAGCCCCCACATCCTTGTCCCTCGACTAAGTGCCCAGCGAGCGAGCCAGGTGGGCCGCGTTGCACGGACCCTAGGCAATGGTGGCACACCCGGGCAGTTCCCAGCAGGCACGGCATGGGCTACTCGCCCAGCATGGGGCAGCGGTGGGCGCGTCAGGCAGGCCGCGGGCACCCATCGCGAGCCAGCCCCCACGTCCCTGTCCCTCGACTAAGTGCCTGGCAATCGAGCCAGGGGGGCCACGTCGCATGGACCCTGGGCAAGGGTGGCACGCCCAGGCAGCCCCCAGCAAGCACGGCATGGGCTGCTCGCCCAGCGTGCGGAAGCGGTGGGCGCGCCAGCCAGGCCGCCGGCGCCCATCGCGGGCCAGCGCCCTCGTCCCTACCCCTCGACTGACTGCCCAGCGTGCGAGCCAGGGGTGCAGCGTCGCATGGACCCTGGACACTGGTGGCATGCCCAGGCAGGCCCCAGCAGGCATGACATTGGCTGCTCGCCCAGTGTGTGGCAGCGGTGGGAGCGCCAGCCAGGCCGCGGGCGCCCATCGCGAGTTAGCCCCCACATCCCTGTCCCTCAACTAAGTGCCCAGCGAGCGAGCCGGGCGGGTTGTGTCTCACGGACCGTTGTCATGGGTGGAACGCCCAGGAAGCCCCCAGCAGGCACGGCATGGGCTGCTCGCCCAGCGTGCGACAACGGTGAGCGCGCCAGCCAGGCCACGGGCGCCCATCGCAAGCCAGCCCCCACGTCCCTGTCCCTCGACTAAGTGCCCAGCGAGCAAGGCAGGGGGGCCGCGTAGCACGGACCCTGGGCACGGGTGGCACACCCAGGCAGCCCCCAGCATGCACGGCATGGTCTGCTCGCCCAGAATGCGGCAGTGGTGGGCGCGCCGACCAGGGTACGGGCGCCCATCGCAAGCCAGCCCCCACGTCCCTGTCCCTCGACTAAGTGCCCAGCGAGCAAGCCAGGGGTACCACGTTGCACGGACCCTGGGCACGGGTGGCACGCCCAGGCAGCCCCCGGCTGGCACGGCATTGACTACTCACCAAGCGTGCGGCAGTGGTGGGCGCGCCAACCAGGGTACGGGCGCCCATAGCGACGCAGCCCCCACGTCCCTGTCCTTCGACTAAGTGCCTTGCAATCGAGCCAGGGGGGCCACGTCGCATGGACCCTGGGCACGGGTGGCCCGCCCAGGCAGCCCCCAGCAGGCACGGCATGGACTACTCACCCAGCATGCGGCAGCGATGGGAGCGCCAGCCAAGCCGCGGGCGCCCATCGCGAGCCAGCCCCCACGTCCCTGTCCTTCGACAAAGTGCCTAGCGATCGAGCCAGGGGGGCCACGTCGCTTGGACCTGCTTGCCCAGCGTGCGGCAGCGATAGCCAGCCCCTTCGTCCCTGCCCCTCGACTAACTGCCCCGCGTGCGAGCCAGGGGTGCCGCGTCGCATGGACCGTGGGAATGGGTGGCACGCCCAGGCAGCCCCCAGCAGGCATGGCATGGACTACTCACCCAGTGTGCGGTAACGGTGGGCATGCCAGCCAGGCCGCGGGCTCCCATCGCGAGCCAGCCCCCACGTCCTTGTCCTTCGACTAAGTGCCTGGCGATCGAGCCAGGGGGGTCAAGTCACATGGACCCTGGGCACGGCTGGCACGCCCAGGCTGCGCCTAGCAGGCCCAGCATGGGCCGCTCGCCCAGCGTGCGGCAGCGGTGGGGGCGACGGCCAGGCCCCGAGCGCCCATCGCGAGCCAGCCCCCACGTCCCTTTCCATCGACTAAGTGCCCAACGAGCGAGCTAGATTGGCCACGTCGCACGGACCCTAGGCACGGGTGGCACGCCCAGGCAGTTCCAAGCGTGCGGGCCAGGTGTGCCGCGTTACACGGACCCTAGGAACGGGTGGCATGCCCAGGCTGCCCCCAGCAGGAACGGCATGGACTACACACCCAGGGTGCGGCAGTGGTGGGTGCGTCAGCCAGGCAGCGGGCGCCCATCGCGAGCCAGCCCCCACGTCCCTATCCTTCGACTAAGTGCCTGGCGATCGAGCCAGGGGGGCCACGTCGCATGGACCCTGGGCATGGGTGGCATGCCCAGGCAGCCCTCAGCAGGCACAGTATGGGCTACTCGCCTAGCGTGCGGCAGTGGTAGCCAGCCCCCTCGTCCCTGCCCCTCGACTGACTGCCCAGCGTGCGAGCCAGGGGTGCCGCGTCGCACGGACCCTGGGAACGGGTGGCACACCCAGGCAGCCCCCAGCAGGCACGGCATGGACTACTCACCCAGCGTTCGGCAACGGTGGGTGCGCGAGCCAGGTCGCGGGCGCCCATCGCGAGCTAGCCCGTACGTCCCTGTCCTTCGACAAAGTGCCTAGCGATCGAGCCAGGGGGGCCACGTCACATGGACCCTGGGCACGGGTGGCACGCCCAGGCAGCCCCCAGCAAGCACGGCATGGGCTGCTCGCCCAGCGTGCGACAGCGGTTGGCGCGCCAGCCAGGCCTCGAGCGCCCACAGCAAGCCAGCCCCCACGTCCCTGTCCATCGACTAAGTGCCCAGCGAGCGAGCCAGGTGGGCCGCGTTGCACGGACCCTAGGCAATGGTGGCACACCCGGGCAGTTCCCAGCAGGCACGGCATGGGCTACTCGCCCAGCATGGGGCAGCGGTGGGCGCGTCAGGCAGGCCGCGGGCACCCATCGCGAGCCAGCCCCCACGTCCCTGTCCCTCGACTAAGTGCCTAGAGATTGAGCCAGGGGTGCCACGTCGCATGGACCCTTGGCACCGGTGGCATGCGCAGGAAGCCCCCAGCAGCCACGGCATGGTCTGCTCGCCCAGCGTGCGGCATTGGTAGCCAGCCCCATCGTCCTTGCCCTTCGGCTGACTGCCCAGTGAGCGAGCAGGGGTACCGCGTTGCACGGACCCTGGGAACGGGTGGCACACCCAGGCAGCCCCCAGCAGGCACGGCATGGACTACTCACCAAGCGTGCGGCAGTGGTGGGCGCGCCAACTAGGGTACGGGCGCCCATCGCAAGCCAGCCCCCACGTCCTTGTCCCTTGACTAAGTGCCCAGCGAGCAAGGCAGGGGGGCCGCGTAGCACGGACCCTGGGCATGGGTGGCACACCCAGGCAGCCCCCAGCATGCACGGCATGGTCTGCTCGCCCAGAATGCGGCAGTGGTGGGCGCGCCAACCAGGGTACGGGCGCCCATCGCGAGCCAGCCCCCACGTCCCTGTCCTTCGACTAAGTGCCTGGCAATCGAGCCAGGGGGGCCACGTCGCATGGACCCTGGGCAAGGGTGGCACGCCCAGGCAGCCCCCAGCAAGCACGGCATGGGCTGCTCGCCCAGCGTGCGGAAGCGGTGGGCGCGCCAGCCAGACCGCCGGCGCCCATCGCGGGCCAGCGCCCTCGTCCCTACCCCTCAACTGACTGCCCAGCGTGCGAGCCAAGGGTGCAGCGTCGCATGGACCCTGGACACTGGTGGCATGCCCAGGGAGGCCCCAGCAGGCATGACATTGGCTGCTCGCCCAGTGTGTGGCAGCGGTGGGAGCGCCAGCCAGGCCGCGGGCACCCATCACGAGTTAGCCCCCACATCCCTGTCCCTCAACTAAGTGCCCAGCGAGCGAGCCGGGCGGGTTGTGTCTCACGGACCGTTGTCATGGGTGGAACGCCCAAGAAGCCCCCAGCAGGCACGGCATGGGCTGCTCGCCCAGCGTGCGGCAGCGGTGAGCGCGCCAGCCAGGCCACGGGCGCCCATCGCAAGCCAGCCCCCACGTCCCTGTCCCTCGACTAAGTGCCCAGCGAGCAAGGCAGGGGGGCCGCGTAGCACGGACCCTGGGCACGGGTGGCACACCCAGGCAGCCCCCAGCATGCACGGCATGGTCTGCTCGCCCAGAATGCGGCAGTGGTGGGCGCGCGAACCAGGGTACGGGCGCCCATCGCGAGCCAGCCCCCACGTCCCTGTCCTTCGACTAAGTGCCTGGCAATCGAGCCAGGGGGGCCACATCGCATGGACCTTGGGCAAGGGTGGCACGCCCAGGCAGCCCCCAGCAAGCACGGCATGGGCTGCTCGCCCAGCGTGCGGAAGCGGTGGGCGCGCCAGCCAGGCCGCCGGCGCCCATCGCGGGCCAGCGCCCTCGTCCCTACCCCTCGACTGACTGCCCAGCGTGTGAGCCAGGGGTGCAGCGTCGCATGGACCCTGGACACTGGTGGCATGCCCAGGCAGCCCCCAGCAGGCACGACATTGGCTGCTCGCCCAGTGTGTGGCAGCGGTGGGCGCGCCAGCCAAGCCGCGGGCGCCCATCACGAGTTAGCCCCCACATCCCTGTCCCTCAACTAAGTGCCCAGCGAGCGAGCCGGGCGGGCTGTGTCTCACGGACTGTTGTCATGGGTGGAACGCCCAGGCAGCCCCCAGCAGGCACGGCATGGGCTGCTCGCCCAGCGTGCGGCAGCGGTGAGCGTGCCAGCCAGGCCACGGGCGCCCATCGCAAGCCAGCCCCCACGTCCCTGTCCCTCGACTAAGTGCCCAGCGAGCAAGGCAGGGGGGCCGCGTAGCACGGACCCTGGGCACGGGTGGCACGCCCAGGCAGCCCCCAGCATGCACGGCATGGTCTGCTCGCCCAGCATGCGGCAGCGGTGGGCGCGCCAACCAGGGTACGGGCGCCCATCGCAAGCCAGCCCCCACGTCCCTGTGCCTCGACTAAGTGCCCAGCGAGCAAGCCTGGGGTACCACGTTGCACGGACCCTGGGCACGGGTGGCACGCCCAGGCAGCCCCCGGCTGGCACGGCATGGACTACTCACCAAGCGTGCGGCAGTGGTGG
>JAJFZO010000151.1:5000-20000 GCA_021397835.1 Moringa oleifera
GCGGTTTCATTATGGGGCAGCTCATGATCTTCATATCGATCTATTATCCACCTCTGCATCTATTCTTTCTTAGCTAAACGGGTGGAAGATCCATCCAATTTGGTTATATCATGGACTCGAAAAACGGATCTGAATGTGACTGAAATGCACGATCTTCACAGGTATCACTTTTCACGATACCTAAACCTAAAAGGTGGAATAGCGATTTTCGAACCATTTCCTATAAGAGAATGGTTTCCATTACTTTGAGAAATGGATTCTATATCAAACTATAGCTATTGCATTAAAGAAGAAAAGAAACTAATAGAAGTCGAAGACGCGGAATGGTAGTGAATAGAGAAAAAGATTCTTCTGATTTTCTTGTTCCTGAAAATATTCTATCTATCTCCTAGACGCCGTAGAGAATTGAGAATTTTCATGTCTTTCAATTCTCGTACTCGTAATTGGAAAGTTACGGAAGGAGATCCATCATTTTGCAATGAAAACAACATAAAAAACTCTGGACAATTTCGAAATCAGACCAAGCGTCTTAATACATATGCAAAAAAATTCATTATTGGCCCACCATTGATTACAAGATTTAGCTTTTATGAATCGCTATTGGTTTGATACGAATAATGGCAATCGTTTCAGTATGTTAAGGATACAGATGTATCCACAATTCATTTAGAGTTACTTAATAGCCTATTTCTTATACTATATCTCTATCTCTATCCCGTGAAATTCTCGAGCCGAAAGATGGATGCATATGCTGTGTTTCATTTTGCTAAATGATATCAATTAAATGGTGTATCAATTCTATAAATTGGATATAGCAATAAATAAATCAGCAAAATTCTTTTATTTTAGATAGAAGAAATGTTTCTTCTATCTAAAATAAAAGAATGTACCCTTCTATCCAAATCCAATTTGCATCGATAAAATAAATCCAAATTCCAGATTCCAGCAGTAGATGAATAATTGCAAATTTTTGTGTGTACGAGATTCGAATAACTTCAAAATAACTGACATAATTTTTTATTTTTCCTGATCAGAAAAATACATGAAAAAGAAAGGAGGTAGAAAAATTTTTTGATTTATGGTTAAAGAAGAAAAACAAGAAAACAGAGGTTCTGTTGAATTTCAAGTATTCAGTTTCACCAATAAGATACGGAGACTTGCTTCACATTTGGAATTACACAAAAAAGATTTTTCATCGGAAAGAGGTCTACGAAGACTTTTGGGAAAACGTCAACGTTTGCTGGCTTATTTGGCAAAGAAAAATAGAGTACGTTATAAGAAATTAATCAGTCAGTTGGATATTCGGGAGAAGTAATTTAATTGTTCGAATTTTTTTCTTATTTTATTAGTAGTCTTATAGTAGTCTTAGATTTTGCATTTTGATGAGCCTCGTTTTGAGGAATTCATGGAATAATCTATTTTCATGGAATAATGAATTAAGGAAGAAAAAAGAATAAGAACAAGGATACATAACATAAAAAAAAGAATAGATAAGACGATATTCGCCCTCCCCCCACATATTTAATTTCTTCTCCTATACAAAAACCAGCAAGACCCACTCCATTGGTAATTCCATCAATGACACCTTTATCGAAAAAATGCGTTAGTTCGGCTAATCTTCTTATACCCAGGATAAAGACCTTAGTATAGAAAACATCTATATAACCACGATTATATGACCAGCTGTATATCGTTTTTTTTATTTGATCCAAAAAGTTCTTTTTTGGATTCCCTTTTAGAAGGGAATTTAAAAAATTCAAATTCTGAAAAAAAGAATAAGCGGATCCATAGAAGATATATGCTATGAATAGACCCAAAATAGCTAAACTTACAGAAGAAATTGCATTAGTGAGAAATTCATATGAATTTATAGAAGAATTAGAACTTTCCTGGAAAAAGTTTATTGAGGGAGTTAGCCACTTTGCTAATATGGTTAACTCCGATATTCCATTATCCATTGCTCCATTATCAAAATGGATTCCTATGGATCCAATGAACAAAGTAAAAAGCAGTAATATAAGAAGAGGAAATAGCATAGTATTTCCCGTTTCATGAGGATAGACAAAAGTGTTTTTAGCCCCAAAGGGAGTACTAAAGGATCCTATCCTATTTCTTGTATTACGAGGAATTTGCGGTATATTTTGTGAAAAAAAAGAAACTCCACTCTTCATTGTTGATAAAACAAAATCCCTATTGACTCCTTTGGGTATGCTTTTTCCCCATAAGGATATTGAATACAACGAACCTTCTTTAGTACTACTGTAATTTTGAAAATGAACACGCAAATACCCATCAAAAGTAAGTAAATATATCCGAAACATATAAAATGCAGTTAATCCTGCAGTAAAAGAGGCTATTATTCCAAAAAAGGGTGAATACAACCAACTATTACTAAGGATTTCATCTTTGGACCAGAAGCAAGCAAGAGGTGGAATACCACAAAGAGAAAGTGTACCCCATAAAAAAGTAGTTCTTGTAATTGGAACGTATTTTCTTAAACCACCCATAAGAACCATATTCTGACTTTTATCTGGTGAATATCCAACAAGAGGTTCCATTGAATGAATAACGGATCCGGATCCCAAGAACAATAAAGCTTTCGAATAAGCATGAGTGATCAAATGGAATAAAGCAGCTTGATAAGAACCTATACCTAGAGCTAACATCATATAACCCAATTGAGACATTGTAGAATAGGCTAAGCTTCTTTTAATATCTCTCTGAGCAAGAGCTAAAGTAGCTCCTAAGAAGAGTGTTATTGTACCTACTAAAGAAATGAAACTCATTATCAAAGGTAGGGATATGAAAAGAGGAAGAAGTCGAGCTAGAAGAAAAATCCCCGCAGCAACCATAGTTGCTGCGTGTATAAGAGCCGAAATGGGAGTGGGTCCTTCCATAGCATCGGGTAACCATACGTGAAGAGGGAATTGTGCAGATTTTGCAACTGCACCAAGAAATAATAAAAAAGCACACAAAGTAGTAAGTAAGGAATTAATCCCATTATTAGGAATCCAGTTATTAGCTATTTTGAACAAATCCCGAAACTCTAAACTACCTGTTATCCAAAAAAAACCTAAAATTCCTAATAACAGACCAAAATCCCCTACACGATTAGTTACAAAAGCTTTTTGACAAGCACTTGCTGCAATCGGCCGTGTAAACCAAAAGCCTATCAATAAATAGGAACACATTCCCACAAGTTCCCAAAAAAAATAAATTTGTATCAAATTGGAACTAGTAACCAATCCCAACATAGAAGTATTAAAAAAACTTATATAAACAAAAAATCTCAAATATCCTTCATCGTGAGACATATAATCGTCACTATAAATAAGAACCAAGATTCCTACAGTAGTAATTAGTATTAACATAATAGAAGTAAGGGGGTCGATCAAGTATCCAAATTCTAAGGAAAAATCATTATTGATGGTCCAAGACCATAGATATTGATAGATAGAACTTCCATTTATTTGTTGAATAGACAGGTGAACTGAGAATACCATAGCTATACTTAAGAGTAAAACACTAGGAAAAGCCCATATGCGACGAAGATTTTTGGTTGCTGTCGGAATAAGAAAAAGTCCAAACCCCATTGACATAATAACTGGAAGTGGGAGAAGAGGGATTACCCAGGCATATTGATATGTATGTTCCATAAGAAAAGAAATAGCAATTTTTAGTTGAAATTTTTAGTTCAATTTTTCTATAAAATCAAATTGTTTCCGATTCACCAAACCTATTCTTATCTCTTTCTGAAGAAATTAAAAAAACAAAATAAGAATAAGAAAAAATACTGGAATTCTGAATTTTTCAAAATTTGTCTCATTGAAATATTCAAAAATTCAGAATGGGTTTAGTTGCTTAAATTCAAAAAATTAATAAAAGAATTTTGTTATCTAGTTATTAGCTAAAAAAAGATATTTATTAAAATAAAAAAAAAAAGATTGAATCATTTTACTTTCTATTCATTTTTGTATTTCTTTCTGTTAAAATGAAATAGCTCTCTTGTTTCGTAACTGATTGATTGAATTCCAAAGAAAACCTATATTTATAGGAAATTCTCGAATATTCCTTACTTCATATAAAAAGGAAATCCTAATGACTAGAATTATCTAAGTTTTAGAATGTCTTGTTTAAGAGACTAAGTAATTTTTTATTTTGATTGGAATTCAATTATGGAATACCGTTCTGAACTTAATTAACTATTTGAATTTTATCTTCTTTTTATCTCCCCATCTTATATGAGGGCTTATCCCCCATACCATATGGAGTATATTTGAAATATAAATAGATTTAAATAGAAAACCTTTGTATAGAATATATCTTTGTATATATTCTATATTATTAAAAAAATTATGAAAACAAAGTCTAAAATATATATGAAAAATACGCTAAAAAACTCTTGTCTTATCCACATTAGACAAAATGAAGTAAAAAAAAAAATTAGAATTTCAGTATCTTTCAGTATCTAAATATAAATACTAAGAAAAAACAGAAAGAAGGATTGATTTGCGGCAATAGATGTCTTTCACATACAACTAGAAAAAAGTAATCCCCTTTTTGAATGGCAGTTCCAAAAAAACGTACTTCGATGTCAAAAAAGCGTATTCGTAAAAATATTTGGAAGAAAAAGACTTATTTTTCCATAGTACAATCTTATTCTTTAGCAAAATCAAGATCATTTTCTAGCGGCAACGAGCATCCAAAACCAAAAGGTTTTTCTGGGCAACAAACAAACAAATAATCAGATTTTTGAATAATCTGAATTGACCTATCCCAAAGAAATTCCAATTATTTAATATGAATGAATAATTCGGATTAATTAATGAGTGTACTTTTTTTTTTGTGTCGAATTCCTCGGTACAATATCCTTAAAACTAATTCTTCTGTTATATAGAACAAAAGTTTTTGGTATATTGTGTCCTCAGTATTCTTTTCCTATCAAAGAACTTTTGATAATAGAATCCTCATAAAAAAAATATGAGGATTCTATTATCAAAAGTAGAGTATTCTTGCAATAGGACTTACAACCTCTACCTATCTTATCCAAAATTCACAAATAAATTGGTTTAGGACTGGTAAATCGTATTAATAAGAGCGTAAAGGCTTTCATTCTAGAAATTTTTCTAAAATACAAAATTCTTTGTATTTATTGATGAAATTCTAATGTTCCTAAATTCTATGGACTCTCCCAATCTCGACGATTCGTGAGAAAATAACTATTATTCTTTTAAGTTAACTATTATTTCAAGTTAGCCGCCATGGTGAAATTGGTAGACACGCTGCTCTTAGGAAGCAGTGCTCAAGCATCTCGGTTCGAGTCCGAGTGGCGGCATTCTCGAAAAAGAATACAATAGATTAGAAAATGGATTCAATTCGAAATTTCCAATTTTGTAATGGGACCTTCTCCTTATGCTATTCGCAACTTTAGAACATATACTAACTCATATCTCTTTCTCAACCATTTCAATTGTGATTACGATTCATTTGATAACCCTATTAGTTCGTGAACTTAAGGGATTACGTGATTCGTCAGAAAAAGGAATGATAGCTACTTTTTTCTCTATAACAGGATTGTTAGTTTCTCGTTGGATTTCTTCGGGACATTTTCCATTAAGTAATTTATATGAGTCATTGATATTCCTTTCATGGGCTCTGTATATTCTTCATACTATTCCTAAGATACAGAACTCTAAAAATGATTTAAGCACAATAACTACGCCAAGTACTATTTTAACGCAAGGCTTTGCCACGTCGGGTCTTTTAACTGAAATGCATCAATCTACAATATTAGTACCTGCTCTACAATCTCAGTGGTTAATGATGCATGTCAGTATGATGTTACTAAGCTATGCAACTCTTTTGTGCGGATCCTTATTATCCGCCGCCCTTCTAATCATTAGATTTCGAAAGAATTTCGATTTCTTTTCTAATTCTAAAAAGAAAAAAAATGTTTTACTTAAAACATTTTTCTTTAGTGAGATTGAATATTTCTATGCAAAAAGAAGTGCTTTAAAAAACACCTCTTTTCCTGCATTTCCAAATTATTACAAATATCAATTAACTGAGCGTTTGGATTCTTGGAGTTATCGTGTCATTAGTCTAGGGTTTACCCTTTTAACCATAGGTATTCTTTGTGGAGCAGTATGGGCTAATGAGGCGTGGGGATCCTATTGGAATTGGGATCCTAAGGAAACTTGGGCATTTATTACCTGGACCATATTTGCAATTTATTTACATAGTAGAACAAATCCAAATTGGAAGGGTACGAATTCAGCACTTGTAGCTTCGATAGGATTTCTTATAATTTGGATCTGCTATTTTGGTATCAATCTGTTAGGAATAGGTTTACATAGTTATGGTTCATTTACATTATCATCTAAATGATTACATAACATAAAACTTTCATTTAATAAAATGAAGGTTTTTTTCCATTTTTGTTTGATTTGAGAACCCCTTGAACGTCTTTTCAAAGGGTTCTCAAAAATTCGAGATAGATCTAATTAGACTTTTTTACTTTTTTCTAAATTTTTTGGCTTTTCAACTATGGAATATGGAGCGGATTAGTTAAAAAAAGAAAATCCTATTTAGGATAATAATTGGATAAGAGAGCCTCTACCCTGTCAACGGATAGCGAGAGAACAAAATCTGGATAAATACCAATTCCTATTACTGGTAAAAAGATACAGATTAAAAGAAAGAGTTCTCGTGGTCCAGAATCCACAAAATTTGCGTTTGGAACATGAAATAGCTTGTATCCATAGAACATCTGGCGTAACATAGATAATAAATAAATAGGAGTTAATATCATTCCAATTGCCATTACAAAAGTAATTAGCATTTTAGGCATTAACATAAATTTAGGACTAGTAATTAGTCCAAAAAATACTACTAATTCTGCAACAAAACCGCTCATTCCTGGCAAGGCAAGAGAAGCCATTGAAAAGCTACTAAACATGGTAAAAATTTTCGGCATTGGGATAGATATCCCCCCCAGTTCTTCGAGATAAACAAGACGCATTCTATCACAAGCCGTTCCCGCCAAGAAAAAAAGTGTAGCACCGATAAATCCATGGGATAATATTTGTAAAATAGCTCCATTTAGTCCAATGTTAGTTATGGAACCAATTCCTATAATTATGAAACCCATGTGAGATACGGAGGAGTAGGCTATTCTTTTTTTGAAATTTCGTTGACCAAGAGAAGTTGAAGCTGCATAGATTATTTGCACCGCTCCTATTATTACCAACCAGGGGGAAAATAGATAATGAGCATGAGGTAACAATTCCATATTGATCCGAATCAATCCGTATGCTCCCATCTTTAATAGGATTCCCGCTAAAAGCATACATGTACTGTAATGTGCTTCCCCATGGGTATCTGGTAACCACGTATGTAGAGGTATAATCGGCAATTTGACAGCATAAGCAATAAGGAAGCCAAAATAAAGTAGTATTTCCAATGTTGCAGGGTATGATTGATTAATCAATCTTTCCAAATCTAATCTTGGTTCGTTAGAACCATATAAGCCCATACCCAGAACTCCGATTAAGAAAAAAATGGACCCGCCTGCAGTATACAAAATAAACTTGGTAGCTGAATACAGACGCCTCTTTCCCCCCCACATGGATAAAAGTAAGTAAACAGGAATTAATTCTAACTCCCACATGATAAAAAAAAGTAAAAGGTCTCGTGAAGAAAATAATCCTATTTGACCGCTATACATTGCTAGCATCAGGAAATAGAATAATCGCGAATTCCGGGTAACTGGCCAAGCCGCTAAAGTAGCTAAAGTAGTGATAAATCCTGTCAAAAAAATGGATCCTAATGAAAGTCCATCGATTCCTAATCTCCAGTGGAAATCGAAAACATCTATCCATTTAGAATCCTCCTTTAATTGGATTAAGGGATCCTCCAATTGGAAATGATAACAGAATGCATAAGTCATTAGAAGGAATTCTAATAAACAAATAGATATAGTATACCACCTAACGATTTTGTTTCCTTTATGAGGTAAAAAGAAAATTAATGAACCTGCAAATATCGGCAAAACAACAAGTATTGTTAACCAAGGAAAATAACTCATGATAAAGTAATAAACACAAGATACGTTTTGACCAGAAAAGCCTATGCTCGATTATTTCGAGCACAGGCTTCTTCGGTAAAGAGGAATCAGACGATTCAAGTGGAGTTTTTTGTAACGTATCAATAAGATAGAGCCATGCTGCGGGTTGTTTCAGGCCCTAAATAAACGCGGACACTTAAAAAATCTGTTGGGCAGGCGGATTCGCATCTCTTACAACCCACACAATCTTCGGTTCTCGGCGCAGAAGCAATTTGCTTGGCTTTACATCCATCCCAAGGTATCATTTCTAATACATCTGTTGGACAAGCTCGTACACATTGAGTGCATCCTATACATGTATCATAAATTTTTACAGAATGTGACATTGGATCTATAAATTTTCCTTTTCAACATAAAAATTTTCGATCTGGTAAAAATGAAATTAGTACTATATAAGTTAGATGTATTGTAGACACCAGACGAAGCAATGGTTTATCCAAACTTTAACAAATGATTCTTAATCTGTTTGTGAGAAAGCGTGAAAAGAGCCAAGAGACTTGAATTTAAGGCTTCAACAGTCATAATTATACGAATTCTACATACTAATTCGAATTAGCCAATAAATTAAATTGGCTATCATCTTTTCAATATAAATTATTGCAATATTCAAATTGCAATATCAATGGATTGCAAAAATGCAATATTCAATAAGTAAAAAAGAATACTCTGAAATAACCTACTCCAAAAATGGATATTCTCAAATAATATTAAGAAAATAAGATTGGATTTCTATTCATCTTAATGTTCCATATTATTATATATGCGCCTTTGTTTAGAGGATTCTATGTCTAATTATTCAAAAAATTAGATTGATTGATACGAGTTGATTTCCTGTTACGATGGATGGAAGAAAGAATGGATAGTCCAATAGCCGCTTCAGCAGCCGCAAGGGCTATAACAAAAATAGCGAAAATGTCTCCTTTTAATTGGCGACTATCAAATAGATCAGAAAATGTTACGAGATTTAGATTAATTGAATTCAGTATAAGTTCAAGACATATTAGAGCTCTAACCATGTTTCGGCTTGTGATCAATCCATAGATACCAATCGAAAATAAATAGACACTCAAAAAAAGTACATGCTCAAACATCATTAACTAACTCCTTATCAATCTCGATTCATTTCAATATGAGGACAAGAAAGAATTGAACCGATTCAATTAATTAGAATAGAACAATTACACAACAAAAGAGAAAAGAAGGTATTTGTTGTGTTGGCAGTAGATGGGTTTTACTAAATCAAAATTGTGATTCTTTAGTTATTTATTTTATATTTGAAATTCTAAGAATTTTGACTCATTCTAAGTATTTCTTATTGTCGAGCCATAGTAATTGCACCTATTAAAGAAACTAGAAGAATTAGGGAAATGAGTTCAAACGGAAGATAAAAATCGGTTGCTAAATGAATCCCAATTTGTTGAACGTTATTTATGAGACCCTGTTCTACTATTTGGTTTGATCTTGTAGTCCAAAGAATTCCATACCATGACGTATCTGGGATAGTAGTCATTAGTGAAAAAGGAATAGTTATACAAACGAGTGAAGTAAACCCATCTCCAATAGTCCAATAATTCTTATCTTTAGACCACTCTGAGCCGTTTACAAACATTACAGCAAATATGATCAAGACATTTATGGCTCCCACATAAATAAGAAGTTGTGCGACAGCTACAAAGTAGGAATTCAATAAAAAATAGAATAAGGATATACAAACAAGAACTAATCCCAGCGAAAAGGCAGAATAAATTGGGTTGGTAAGTAATACTACTCCTAGACCCCCTAGTAGAAGAACAAATCCCCCAAATAGCACAAGAATCTCATGTATTGGTCCAGGTAAATCCATTATGCATAAGAAGAAATTAATAGTATAAAATTTTTCATGAACTGACTAAAACTAAAAGATTCAAAGAAGGAAAAAGGGATTAGGATATTTTTTTGTATATTTGTATATAAGTTGTATAGTTAGAAATTACATCACGAAAATCTACTCTGATTTTAAATCAGGAATAATTTGCAATAAGCAGTAGTTATTCGTTTTTCTTTCTAGTTAGTAAAAAACTATTGGATTTTTCTAACAAAAAAAATCCTAGTAATCAGTAATCGTTCTTGAATTCCAAAATTTTTCTTCGTCTATTTTACTTTGAGGCGAATTCCTAATTGTTTGAATTGTGTAATCTCCCATTATGGAGATTGGTAACCGACTCAAAGCAATTTGATTGTAATTCAATTCATGACGATCATAAGTAGAAAGTTCATATTCTTCAGTCATTGATAAACAGCTTGTCGGACAGTATTCAACACAGTTACCACAAAATATACAAACCCCGAAATCAATACTATAATTAAGCAATTGTTTCCTTTTAATATCCTTTTCAAATCTCCAATCCACAACGGGTAGATCTATCGGGCATACGCGAACACATACTTCACAAGCAATACATTTATCAAATTCAAAGTGTATTCGCCCCCGGAAACGCTCCGATGTAATTGATTTTTCATAAGGGTAGTGAATCGTTATAGGTAAACGATTTGTGTGGGATAGGGTAATTATGAAACTTTGACCAATGTATCTTGCGGCGCGTATTGTTTGTTGACCATAACTAATGAACCCAGTTATCATAGGGAACATATTCTAAATATCTATGAAAAAGGTATGTTTCTTTCTCTTGTTTGAGAGAACTTTTGTGTTGAAGATATTCTTACTGTTATTGTATTATCTTATTTATAGTGAAACTAGTTGGGAAGAAGTTGTTAATAAGAGATTGCCCAGAGAAATGGGTAAAAGAAATTTCCATCCAAGATTTAATAACTGATCCATTCTCATCCTGGGTAAAGTCCATCTTATTGTGATAGAAATGAAGAGAAATAAATAAGCTTTAGTTAATGTAATAAGGATACCCATTATCATTTCTAAAATTCCAACCATTTTAGTCATTTGGAAAAATCCAAAAAAGGATATATAGGGAATAGAAAAATTCCACCCGCCTAAGTAGAGAACAGTTACAAATAAAGAGGAAACTAATAAATTTAGGTAAGAAGCAAGATAAAATAAACCATATTTAATACCGGAATATTCAGTTTGATAACCTGCTACTAATTCTTCCTCCGCTTCTGGTAAATCAAAGGGTAATCTTTCACATTCTGCCAAAGAAGAAATTAGAAAAACTAGAAAACCTATAGGCTGACGCCAAAGATTCCATCCAAAAAAACCATATTTTGACTGTGCTTCAACTATATCAACTGTACTTGAACTGTTAGATAATCATAGTCGATGATAACATCACAGTTCCCACCGCTATTCCAAAACCGTACATGAAACCTTAGCTTCATACGGCTCCTCTATGATCAGAAAAAAAGGAAAGGATTGTTTCGTTTCGGTATTATCCCCTGGACCTAGATAAAATTAGGTAAGATAAAATTGATTGGAAAGTCCTAAATTAGATCAAAGCAATTCCGTCTGCTAGAATAATAAAAAAGCGCTTCCGAATTGATCTCATCCTTTATATAATAAAAGGAGAATTTTTCTTTGTTCAGTAATAACTTAGATATTGGAATAAAACACTCATTATAGCAATTAATAAATGGAAAGAATTGGGCATTAGTTCATGAGGAATTCTGTATGAATATAGATAAAGGAAGGAAAGAATAAATAAGGATCCTTTTTTGTATTGCATTCCATATCTTTTGTCCTATTCTTCTTTCCCCAGGAAGGGGTACTTAAAAAGAAAAAAGGAATAAAGGGTTAATTCGTTCTTGATAGCTATTTCCTTAACAAGTGAATGGGAACATACTCTGGATCGGAATCCGAAGAAAGTACTACTTGATCATTTCCACCAATTTCAAGTCCTTATTATGATTCCTTTTATGAGGAAAAATGTCTAATGATTTAGATTCTCTCATTACTAATCCTTTATGTACTTTAGTGTTCCTAATCCCTCACTAACTTTTGATGGATTCCCTTATGGTTATAAGTTATAGTAATAACTAAAACTATTCTAGTAATGGAATTCCATATCGCGAATCTTTTATTCTTGCCCGCTTCAAGATATGATGACTAATCAAACAATCTCAACCTTGGGGTAAAGAGTTTACACTGCTTATGTTTACTTCAACTTTTTTCTTGTACGTAGGAAATGAGATTTTTTCTTTTTACTACAAATTAATAAGCGGTTTTGTTTCACTCATATAGCTATCTAGTTTAACTTACCAACCTGAATACTTAATAAGAAAAGGAAGATAAGTATTCAATGTATTTTAGAGGAAAAAGCTCCTATTTTAACGAATCACACGTAGAGATATTGCTAGTACACAAAAAGTTAATGGTATTTCATAACTAATAGATTGAGCAGCCGCTCGTAGACCGCCTGAAAAAGAATATTTATTATTTGAGCTATATCCTGCCATAAGAAGACCAATAGGAGCAACACTTGAAATGGCAATCCATAAAAAAACACCAATACTAAGATCAGCTAAAACAAAACGATATCCCAAAGGGATAACTAAAAAACTTAATAAAATGGATATGACTGCTATAGAGGGTCCAATGCTAAATAAAGGAATTTCTCCTCGGGATGGGAGGATATCCTCTTTAAAAAGTAGCTTAGTTCCATCTGCTATAGCTTGAAGCAGTCCCAGGGGGCCAGCATATTCAGGACCAATACGTTGTTGTATCGATGCAGATATTTCTCTTTCTAACCACACAATTACGAGTACTTGTATTGTGATTCCCAGTAGGAGGGTCAAAATGGGTAGAATCCATATCAGTCCATAGACTTCTTTTAATAATTCCGATTTCGAAAAAGAATTGATAGTTTCTACCTCTACCCTATCTATTATCATTTCAACGATCAACTTCCCCCATAATGATATCTATACTACCTAATATCGTCATGATATCAGCCAATTTCATTTTTTTAACTAGCTGAGGAAGAATTTGCAAATTAATAAAACCAGGTGGACGAATTTTCCATCTCCAGGGGAAAAGACTATCATCTCCTACCAGATAAATTCCTAATTCACCTTTTGGAGCTTCTACTCTTACATAAAGCTCTTGCTTTGATAATTCAAAATTGGGCGAAGGTTTTTTACCAAGAAATCGATATTCAAAATCATTCCATTCGGAATTTTTTGCTTTCTTAAAGCGTCGGGCTTCTAAATTTTCATAAGGCCCTCCAGGAATTTTCTCTATAGCCTGTTGAATAATTTTTATGGATTCTCTCATTTCACCGATTCGTACTAAATAGCGAGCTAATGAATCTCCTTCTTTTTGCCATTGGACTTTCCAATCGAATTGATTGTAAGACTCATAAAGATCAATTTTACGAAGATCCCATTGTATTCCAGAAGCTCGTAACATTGGTCCCGATAAGCCCCAATTAACAGCTTCTTCTCCGCTAATAAAACCGACTCCTTCAACTCGTTCTAAAAAAATAGGATTCTGTGTAATAAGTTGTTCATATTCAACAACTCCTCGTAAAAAATAATCACAGAAATCTAAACATTTATCCATCCACCCATAAGGTAGATCGGCAGCTACTCCTCCGATGCGAAAGTAATTATGCATCATTCGCATACCTGTAGCAGCTTCAAATAGATCATATATCAATTCTCTCTCTCTAAAAATGTAGAAAAAAGGGGTCTGTGCCCCGAGATCCGCCATAAAAGGTCCAAGCCATAACAAGTGAGAAGCTATACGGCTCAATTCTAACATAATTACCCTAATATAGCTGGCTCTTTGGGGTATTTGAATATTCTCCAAGAATTCAGGTGCATTTACCGTTATTGCTTCTGTAAACATAGTAGCTAAATAATCCCACCGTGTTACATAAGGCAAGTATTGTATAATAGTTCTGTTTTCTGCGATTTTTTCCATTCCTCTGTGTAAATAGCCTAATATGGGTTCACAATCAATAACATCTTCACCATCGAGAGTAACGATCAGTCGAAGAACACCATGCATTGATGGGTGCTGAGGGCCCATATTGACTATCATGAGATCCTTTCTTGTAAGCGGTAGACTCATATCCTTTCTTCCTTAATTCATTATTCCATGAAAATAGATTATTCCATGAATTCCTCAAAACGAGGCTCATCAAAATGCAAAATCTAAGACTACTATAAGACTACTAATAAAATAAGAAAAAAATTCGAACAATTAAATTACTTCTCCCGAATATCCAACTGACTGATTAATTTCTTATAACGTACTCTATTTTTCTTTGCCAAATAAGCCAGCAAACGTTGACGTTTTCCCAAAAGTCTTCGTAGACCTCTTTCCGATGAAAAATCTTTTTTGTGTAATTCCAAATGTGAAGCAAGTCTCCGTATCTTATTGGTGAAACTGAATACTTGAAATTCAACAGAACCTCTGTTTTCTTGTTTTTCTTCTTTAACCATAAATCAAAAAATTTTTCTACCTCCTTTCTTTTTCATGTATTTTTCTGATCAGGAAAAATAAAAAATTATGTCAGTTATTTTGAAGTTATTCGAATCTCGTACACACAAAAATTTGCAATTATTCATCTACTGCTGGAATCTGGAATTTGGATTTATTTTATCGATGCAAATTGGATTTGGATAGAAGGGTACATTCTTTTATTTTAGATAGAAGAAACATTTCTTCTATCTAAAATAAAAGAATTTTGCTGATTTATTTATTGCTATATCCAATTTATAGAATTGATACACCATTTAATTGATATCATTTAGCAAAATGAAACACAGCATATGCATCCATCTTTCGGCTCGAGAATTTCACGGGATAGAGATAGAGATATAGTATAAGAAATAGGCTATTAAGTAACTCTAAATGAATTGTGGATACATCTGTATCCTTAACATACTGAAACGATTGCCATTATTCGTATCAAACCAAT